>KK502404.1:1487435-1642378 GCA_000688735.1 Glossina austeni | reverse complement strand
TATATATATATATATATATATATATTTGTATTTGTATATATATATATATATATATACAAACAAATGCATGAACACGCATTTATATGTGCATACATACATACATACATATATACATACACATAAGTGCACATATACACACAGATATATGTGTATGAGGAAAATGTAACATAAAATAAGGACTTTAGGAACATCATATGTATAATACACACATCCACACACACACACACCCATATATATATATACGTGTGTTATATATAGGAATATGAATATATACATGTATGTGTTATATATAGGAATATGTTGGAACATGCATATGCATGCATATTTATGGGCATGTATTTTGTGGTGATTTCTTTGTCAGCGTTGTCATGTTGTTGCTATTGTTGTTTGCCATAGAGTAGCAGCAGCTGTTACAGTTTAGACTGGGTGGCAGTAGCGCTTGCAATGGCAGCAACAGCATAAACACGTAAATTAATCTGACAAGTGATAGTTTTAGCCTGAAGCCTAAAGTTTTATTCTATATGAACGAGTGTACAAGTAAGTGTGGATACACGTCAAAAATGTTCCACAAGTTGTAACAAAAACAGACAACAACAACAACAACAACAACAACAACAACAACAACAACAACAACAACGAAATTACAGCAAATACAAAACTGGACATTGTGTAATACAAACACAATATCATACATACATGTGCTCATATATAACTTGTTTAAAATGAATCCTTTTGCTGCTTCACCAACTTTACACACATACACATATACAAACATATATATATATATATATATATATATATATATAAATTCTTATACACTTATACAATCATGTTTTAAGTAAAAGACCATCAGGCAAACGAAGTCACTTATTGCTAGTTGAGAGGGCATCATTTGTTTTGGTATCGGGGTGTTTTTATATATGCGTATATATGCGAGAATGCTACTGTTTAAACGTTGACTTTTGAGGACAATATACACACAAGTAAAATACATAAACCTGCCACTGGTATGTGAGAATGCAATACCATTCATACACCAACAAGTTTCAATTTTTTTGTTTTTTTTTCTTCTTGCTTACAACAAGAGAACAATTTTTAGCTTAAAGCTAAATTCTCTGATATTCACTGAGCACAAATAAGGTATATGGATAGTTCCTTATCAAACTAAGAAAAAAGCTAGAAATTTTACAAATGCAAAATATATTTAAAGAAAAAACAAAGCTTTAACTTTTTCAATAATTATAAAAATTTCAATAAATATGACCGCACAATAAAACTGTTCGGTGTCAAGTTACGTAAGACCATCAAATTAATATAATTTTGCAAGTTTTTTAATAAGCCTTTGTATAGTCCATCCAGAAAAGTGCTCTACTTTCTTATAAACTATCTTCTTATTCCATAAATGTCGGAATGACCGCACGTTTACTCTCTACAAAGTCACTGACTTCTTGCACTAACGTAACGTTCCTGGAATTTATTGAATGTTAGGTCAAAACCGTTAAGTTAACATGCAAGTCATAGCTGAAGGGACGGTAATTTCGTTCCCCACATCCGAATGCCGAAGATGGCACCGCCAGAGCTGCTGGTATTTTCGCTCTGCCGAAATTCTCCAACATTATCAACATGCAAAGACAGATGAATGCTCCCAAATAAACTCTTTTTTCTTCAAGAGGAGAAGACCACAAGCAACGCAAATTTATCACTTGAGTCGTCCTTTTTTAAAGTCAGCGTAAGCAGTTGTTAAGTTAAGATTGCCAAAATCAACGAACGTTTCCGCAAAGCTATGCGCTCTCACTCCACAAACACCTGATCCGTAATAGTTAGTAGGCCTCAGAGTATCTTAGATTCAACAGAGAATGACTTCAATTTAATGCTCGCACAATCACGCGATTGTTGGTAAATTTCCCATCATTTTTGTTAAATCTAAAGAGATGTAAAAGAAGGAGAGACCGTCCAAAGTTATATGCGGCGCATCGAATACGTAAACTTTGCAAGATTCATTTTGTTTTCTTTTGTATTTATCGGAAGCATTAGCACTAGCATTTGCGTTCACGTTCCCATATTTATTCGCTCTTTCAGTCGCAATATTTTCACTAACATTAGTATTAGTGCCACAATGCTCGCAAACACCCATACGCTGAGACGGTACTTTGCTTGATTTGATCAAAGAGTAAACGATAAGAATCTGTAGCACTTGGATATATGCCCAATTACTTGTCTGTTTCTGAGCTCGCTAACGTCTTAATTTTTTCTAACGTTTATCCACCCACTTATTCACTTATTCCGTCTGTTTATACATTTCAGTCGGTGTGTCCGTCCCTTCATCAGTCCGCTTAAGTAGCTCTTTATCTTTGTGCTTATCCAACCCATTATTCTTATGCGATTCTGTCTACTTTTTCATCCCTTTCCCAATCCACTTATCTACTTATTCTTCTCCGTCTGCTTTTCTGTCCTCGTCTCCCTTTACCTACTCTTCTTCGCCTTCCCCGTGTCTATTCAAAATGGAGTTTGCACGATTTTATAAAATCCATATATATTTCCTTCGCTCATTTGGGTATAAGAGTTAGCACTTCATTGCCTCTTTAGAGGCAGAAGTCCATGGCGAAACCCCCACAGACCCCCATTGTGCGCAATTTTGTTTTTCGCTTGTTTACGTCTTCCATTTTTGTAATTTATGTTCGAGTTCGAGTTGAAGTTGTGCCGGCGTTACAAGAAGGCACTCATTAGGTGCTCTGATGAAAATAAATTTTGTGTGTATTGCAAAAATTAAGGAAAAAAGAGCGATTTAAGGCGTTTGCTTATCTATATAAGAGGTGCAAAGTTGGACTCAAAGTCCTAAGTGAGAATACGCCTTTCGTATGTGGCTTGAAAAATTTCGTTAATGAAATTGTGCATTCTTGCAACCATGTTTCGAATTACTGTTAAACCAATCGGTCCTGATATCGGCTAAACCAAATTAAGTCTTCAATTGAGTTACTTTTGGTGTTCGATGCTTGCGGTGAACGAACCTAATCTAAACTCGGATTAACTAATTATTTCGAGCCATTGCATTGGGTTTTCTAATTAAACGCTTTTGCTCTATTCTTAGCGCACTTACGCATAAAGGCAATAATTTCGTCAAACAGACACACAAAGGGCAGGTGGCTACGAGCTCAAAGCATCGTTCCATGACTCCCGCAACTGACATGCACATGGCGCCTCTGCTGAACAATTGATATTAGTTTTGGAAAATTTTAGCCCTCGAAAAAGAAATATCGCTCGAATTCTGCATTGGCTTGGGATCTGTGATCTGTGTTGTCTAGTCGTCCCGACATTGATGATACTGGCCATTCACAAAAGCTTGATTACACCCGAATATATCGAAATAATCTCCTGACAATTGATTCATCGATAATCAAAAAGTTGGGCTCGACAGAGACAATTACAGAGACAATTAAAGATATCAGGAGCCAGTCTTTTTGTTATTTTGCATGAACATGTGAGAAATCTGGAGAAATCTGGTTTCCGTGTGGTTACAATGGAAGACTGCAAAGGGAAAATTTCAAATATTGAGGTTCGAATTGCTTGCCCCTTACCAACTATGCTATGCTCTTAAACGCATACATCGGCGCAAAAGAATGATCAGATTGTGTCATTCTTCAAGGTGACAAGGTGACTACGTTGATGCATAAAGTCGAATTTTGCAAAGAAAAAATTAGTAAAAATTATTGATCGACGTGTAGGTGTGTATGCCCTCGTTTGCCGAAAGTATTCCCGAGAAATAAAAAATGCCGACACTTGTTTACTGTTTTGATTATTGTCTTGAGGAGGATTTCGTAGCTTCCTTTTTGTTTTAAAATATTTTGTAGCGCAATTATGCAGTTATTTGTAGTACATTGATATAAGGACGCGTGACTTTTAAGCCGGCGTCTTCGTATTTGATCCTAAAAATGCAACAACGCACTACGTATATATATTTTTGGTTTGTCTGCCTTCCTATCGAAAACTGTCGTCGTGTTGCTGTATTCCGTTCCACATGCTATACGGTCGGTATTTTCACCGCATGTGCACGCGGGAAATGTAAGGGGTTTGTGTGTATGTACGTAACATATTTGAACTATGCAAACTCTTTCTCTTCAATATTGTGCATGCGTTTTATATAAAACAGAATACACTAATGCTTCTCTTCAATATTTCGGAGCGTATGAGATACGTACTCCTGTAGAATTGTTGTGATCTATATTTTGCTCATTAGGACGATTCGAAACTTGTATTACTGACTGACTCCATGAACTACGCGCGCTTGTGTACTCTTAACTAACATAACCTTCTCAGCTGATTCAACCCTTTAATGCACATCTATCTGTGTGCCTGTCTGTCTGTCTGTCTGTCTGTCTATCTGTCTTTCTATCCGTCTGCGGTTGCAACATTCACGATCGAGAATTGTGACATAGCAAGTTAATGTTGTTATGTCTTAGCATAACTCTGTAATAGATAACTAAAAATTGAAATTTTCATCTACAACAGGTGATGACGGAAACCAAGACATCACATTATATTAAGTTCGTAAGCCATTTTTCACGAAAAGCATTATAAGCTACAAACCGATAACAGATATTGACTTGAATCTTCACATAATTAATGCAAATATTTTTCAAATTCATTTAAAAGTCAAGTGACACGAATGCCTTTCAAGAGATGCATTATAACCTTTATATATATATATATATATTGCATTAATCCGAAATGATAGATTTTAAACGATCGTTTCAATATGAACTTGTTAGCACCCTTGCTGGTTATTCGACCAATTTTTAAATGTTTCTTTTTTTTTTTTCTCACTCTATTTTAACGCCGTTCACTAGCCGTTCTTCGGAGGAAGAGTGAAATCATGGCGATATAGTATGCGACTAAACGATCAAGTTCACTTGAAAGTCGTGAACTGTTTGCTAGATTGCTCCCAGAAATTAATTAAGAAATATTTGTCTTTTTTCCTTTTGCTTTGGAAATTAAATAAAAATTGCTTTCGTTTCGTTTTACATAAATTTTGTTACCGTGCATGCATCGATTGAACGCATTTGTCTATGCACATGGGACAAATAGAGCAAAAAAAAAAAGAAATAATAAAAATAAATATATATAAATATGTATATAAATTGACATCTCAGTGGTATGTTTGACACATTGACCGACATTTTAATAAAACATAATCAAAATGAAAACTTTTTCTTGATCCCGATGTGCTGTTATAGTTAATGTATGTATATTGATTGATGGCTTGAGTGGTCAATATTAAATATTTATTTGCTGAGCACTGAGGTCGTCATCACAAATTTTATGCTGTTTCATTGTTTTTCGTGTTTCTGAGGAAATTGTGCAAATGTACGCATTATTACGTGCAGATCGAAACAAAGCCGATATATTATGAAGAGACAGAAGTTGAAGCATGCTACGAGCAAGAGAGACGGCTAGGGATGAATAGAATGAATGAAAGAAGGACGGACAGACAGATGCAAAAAAAAAAAAAGAAAAAATAGAGCAGATAAAAACCTTTGCAGATATAGCGTAAAAATTGTATTGTTTGCTTTCAATTTAGTGCCCGAAAAAAATTTAATGCAATTTTCACAAGTGTTTTTTTCCCCGACTGTCCATGAGAGGAAATTGTTGATTTATCTTTCGCTGTTAAAAAGGGCTTTAATGGATTAAAATAACTTTGTTTTTCCATTTTTTTTTTTTTTTTTTTTTTTTTATTTTGTTATGAATCTCAAAAAAAATTGTTAACTCTTTTCATAGCTACCGCAGAGAATACGACAGAGGAAGAGAGAGAGAGAGAGAGAGAGAGAGAGAGAGAGAGAGAGAGAGAGAGAAACGGGGAAGGAAAGAGATACGATATATTTAATTTGCCAAGCACTTGTAACGCAAAGCAATAGGCTTCATAAAATATATGTGTATACATATATATAAAAATATATAGTTTGATCGCGGTAAAAGCAGAACTGAATTGGTCAGGTCGGCCCAGTACATACTCTCTGTCTGATTGTCTACTTGAAAAAAGATAAACTATATATAGCGTTTATTATTTTGGGAAACCCTTTTGCATAGACCTGGAAGTTGCTAGAAAATGTAACATTTTCTTGTTTCTTGTTTTTTTTCCTAAAATGTGGTTTCTATTTAAAACCGTTTGGGGCAACCTGGAGTTTCACTGTAACAAGATATCGAAGTTAAGTTCAAGAATCACTTAAACCAAGTTCGCGAGATAAGGTGTGTGTAGAGCTGGCGATCACCTTTTACGCGCTGCAAATTATAGAAATTATGAGTTCAAGTACATGTACCCAAATACTTTCGATGTACATATGCCAGTTGTTGCTGTTGTTGTTGTTGTTGTTGTTGTTGTTTTAAAACAAATATAAATGAATTTGAAACTATTATATTCGCTTCTTTGATTCCCATTACTTTAAAGCAATAAATAAAAATAGGAACGTATTATGTGCGAACTGGACGCATATCAGTTTTTCAGTCAAATTCATTTTTATAGCGAATTCTTAAATACCTTTGAAATGTATTCCCATCAAATCTTAAATTTTAAATATTTCATTCTGGTTTTAAACTTTTGTTCTGAATTTAAGCGTGTTTGTCCGTCTGTCCATCTTTCTTTGTGTTCAAGCTGTAGGGCACAATTTTTGAGAAATTTTAATAAAATTTGGTAGACAGACGTAATTTAGCCCACGGACGAATGTTATTGAAAATAGTTCAGATCAATCCACTTTTTCGATCACTTCTCATACAACGCGTTAAATGAACGGTAGGAAATTTGGATTACATGGGCCTATTTTTTAGGTCTTGGCATATATAGAGGGCTTATCATGGAAAGCAAGTCCTTATGCGGAGAGATAGTCTAACTTCTAGTTTTATATGACGGAATATGAAAAATAATAAAATTTTTTGGAAAATTAAATTTCCTAAATCTCGATGCGGTCATGCGATGTTGGCGATGGGGCATCCTCCAATGTGCGGGCTTTCATGGAAAATGATGTGCATAAAAATGATGGGTAATTTTCGGTGTATTAATACCAAAACGAGTGAATAATTATACTAAGCGAAATAGTGTAGGGTATCCAATGATCGACTGTAAGATTCTCACTTTTTCTTCACTATTTCTCTTGTTTCATCTCACCAATCATATGATTATTTTTAACAGCTATTTTACCAGTGAGTAGATAGCTATGAGCAATTTTCCGATAAAATTTGAGCATCAGCTTTGACTGTAACTAGAAGTAGTGAAGTGGACTTTGTCTTAACAGAGAGATAAATTTATCTAACTTGTAGAAAACGTAACGATCCTAGGATTCTTTTAAAATATCTTTCAGGCAGGCTTTCAGTCATTGACTACTTTTAAAATAAACATTTTTTCATTAATATATAAAGAAAAATTTAATAAAGTCTGTCGTGGGGTCTCACGCCTCAAGCGCATATTAAATCATTAAATATGAGATCCGTCAACATAGTCAAAAGCAGACACACACGCACACAATTGTTTCAGTTGTTTTGCTTTCTATCAATAACAAACAGCAATTTTATTAAACTCAATTTGCCCGATTTGGTCTACTCAGAAGCATTTCGTATTCCAAGTGCGCAACGTCTAAAAAATGACAATTAGTTAATTAAAATGTATGACATATACCGCCTGAGAGCATATATTGTGTGAACATATCTACGCATATCTATATGCATTTGCATAAGCACATAAGCGTTCACACATTCGTAGGCGTTCTACACTATATGCAATACAATTAGCGAACGTACAAAAAGTCATATAACATTAAACAATTTGTTGCATTCGTTCTCTAAGTTGCATTTTATGTGTGCGAAAATAAGAAAAACAAATGTTTTTTCTTCTGATAAGCAGAGAAATGAAGAGAAAAAATTCAGGCAAAATGCAAATCTTTAAATCAATAGAAATTATTCATGTTATGTACACGTATACGTACACGTATAATGTACGTACGTGTCTACGCTGAACTATCTTTACTTAAAATCATTTGTGAATCGTATTCTTAGTAATCGATTTCCATTTAAATGCGGCGAAGGCACCGAATGGTCATTCAGAAGAGTAACAATAAGCAAAAAGAAAAAAAGGAAAAACCTAAAAAAAAGGACTTATTTCGGGGTGGTCACGATAGATATATTTATGAAAATATCACGTATTAACAATAAATTTGCCTCTTTTTATAAACAAAAAATTAATGGACATTGACAAAGGAGGCGCTTCAATGCCTCGAACACAATACTGCTGATATGCTAAAGCAATAAATCATGTCAGAAATAAGTTTATATGCAACCGAATAATGTTTATACGAAAACTTTAAAGGACTATTTGTTGAAAAAAAAAAGCAAAAAAAATTAATAAATAAAAAATAAAATTTAATAAAATTCAAAAATTATCAAAAACTGTTCCTACTTCACGTGCTCAATGAAGACCAACTTTTCATTAAATTCGCACAAATTGGTGCAACGTTGAAAGTCTCCCTAAAGAATATATGTACTCTTTGTCGCTATAAATAGCGAAATCAATCCTTTTCAGTAGCGTTCGTTTTTTTTTTTTTATACGATTAGGCACTCAGGCGGTGTCCCCTATACGCGCAAGCACGATGGTGGCCAGGAGGTGGAAGGTTTATGGGTAGAGGAGGAGAAACTACTGTTTGTGTACGTTTGATTTAAATGTGGACAAATTAGACACGGGGGGAAAGACGCCTACTATTAGGTTGTTCCAAAGGATTGGGATGCAATTAAAGAATAACGAATTGTCGGTATCCTGGCAAAACGAGAACCAGTGGATGCGAACGTTGACAAAGCCTCGTAATTCTCTTCAACGACTTAATTGGTGGTGGACAAGATTCTTTTCTCTCTGCAGATCACTTGCCATGGATATACTTATACATGAGCACTGCTCAGTCCACCTTTCGCCGATGCTCGGGGGTATCGGGACTTTTGGACACGCTTTCGCCGACCAACAGCACCTTAGCCCTTCGATGTATGCGGGTGAACGTCTCCAAGTGAAACTATGTCGACAATTGCGACCTGCACGTTGGACACAGGAGTGCATGAACTGACAGTCAGACAAGCTTCGATCGATCGGTATAATAAAAGTAGGATCTCTCTTAAGAACTACTTTTCTCTCTACTGGATGAGAAACTTTTTCCTTGCACTTTTAATAATGCTCTCAACTTTCTCGTAACAACATTTCGCGCTTTAAGGATTCGCTAACAATTATTACAAATGATGTCCTAACAGAATAGAGTACGACGCACACGATTTTTGATATTTAAAACTATTTGAAAAGTTACGAAAAATCGTTGGGGGGTGTATATGTATAGTTTTATGGTACGAACAATTGAATCTTTGCTTAATTTTGCATTCAAATAGAGTGGACAAACTGGAATGAAAAAATAGTTTTCATTGCATCGATCGCCTCTAATTAGCCTTAGCCTTTGACTTAATTCAATCAGTGGAATACTCAAATGCGGAATGGAAAAGGGCGATGTTTCTTCTTAACTTTACGATAAACTTGCTCGGAGAAAGCTTCAATACATTCTGGTTATCATTTACATACGCCCAACGCAATTTTAGTTTGCACAATTGACATGCGAAGTTAAGACTAAGATACGTTAAATAAGCTTTGCTAAGGGAAGTCTGTATTGAATTGAGTCCGTTGAAAGTGATTAGAAAAAGTTTAATAGAAAATCTTGGGGATCATAATCGGTCATAATCGGTATTCCACCAGCTAGACAGAGAGATGGACATGGCTGAACGCATTTACCAAAAATTTGTGTTTACCTTATAATCTTCAGAATTTATACCTTGCGACAGGAAAAATTTCTGCATTTATGCTCAGTTGATTCTCGTAAGATAAGGGTGTTCCCGCACCACAAAATTCATAAAAAATAAACAAAACCTAAACAATCTTTTTTAAGTCGAGGGTTATGGCCTTTATAATGAGAAACGCCTGCATAGAATAGCTTTTTATGTTTCTGGCCATTGCACATTAAGAAGCGATCGATGCCTTCGAATGCATTCAAGCTGTCATTAATAATGTGTTCTCTGCTCAGGTCATCGTCATCTGTCAACCGGACAGTTTAAGAATTATTTCAACAATAGGTACTAGAAAGAAAAAATCGGATAGCTGTCCAATTAAAGCAATTTGTCGGTCTGTTATAGTATCCCATAAGCAGGGAAGGGCAGAAGTTGCCAGCAATTACACATTTTTTTCTCCAGACACTATCGTCTGAACGACAGGCTAAGAAATTTTTGAATAACTCTGCGCATACACATAATGTGGCCTCTAACGTGTGTCTTGACACACACAGTGCACACTCAACGATAACGCTACAAAAGTGTCTTTCCATCCATCCTGGTGTTTATCTGCTATTTTTGCATAGAGTTTGGCCGGATTTAAATATTTGCTTATTCATACATTCGATTGTGTGTGCGTGTGCATTACGTTAGTTATTCATATTTAAATTATTTAAATTTATGAATCGCTCTCCTTTCTACGTATGACTTTACACGGCCCAATTACAAAGTTCCCCAAAAGAAGGTAAATGCATGATTAAGTGATTAAAATGATTTAAGACTTGTTTTTGTTTTTTCAAATGTTAACTCCCTTCCCCGTTGTGTGTTAATGTGCAAAGTTGTGTTACAATGTCAGCACAGAAGAGTTGTCTTATAATTACGTAAGCAAAGTTGTTTTCGAAGGTTTTGTATAAAAAAAGTCATTAAAAACACATGTTTAATATGAAATTGAAAAGACACAGGAGACAATAACTCAAGCCATGCAAATGTGAAAAGAAATCCAAAGCGAAAACAACCAGCGCTTAAAACGAATCTTAGATACCCATCACCGAAGTTATTATCTTCGTGCCTGACTCGTTTTGACTGCCAAGCAGCATTTTTTAAACAGACAGACGGACACTAGAAAGTCGCGTAAATATATGTGTAACCATTTTGCTAGCAATTTTCTCCCTGTAGGGATAGGTGTAAACCGTTTTTTTTCTTTTGTTCTTTTCGTTTCAACACTAAAGCTTTCCGAGTATCGCGACTCAATTGGATTAAACTTTCAAGAGGTATGTCACACACGACTTGATAATGTTAATATAACATCGGTTAAGTTATATCGCGAACAAATAAATAACTGCTTAGCACACACTTTAACTGTTTCGAGTAATTTATAAGCTGCCATACAAACCTGATATAACGGCGGGTCATTTCAAGAGGAGCCTAGGTTGGGAGTGTTAAATTTTGCCAAAAAGGTAAACTTTATTTTGTGAAATTGAATATTACAAAAAAAAAGTAACGAAAAATTTATAGCTTCTTTGATAAATGCAATAATAAAAACAGCAAAAATAAAATAACAGTAAAAATAAGCTCAACTTTTAGAAATTTGCTTAAATTGAAAATTCAAATGATTTATAACCGAATCTTTCAATTTTTTTAAAAATGTACAACAAAGTGTAACGAATTATTCACATTTCTCAACAAGAAAAAAAAAAAAAAAAACGTTCAACATAAGTAGTCTTATATTTGTCTTAGAGCGTATGTTGGACTCCCGTTTCGGTTAAGTTAAAGCGCAGAGAAGAAAGCGCCTTGCGCTGCAAGATATGGTCTCGAACTCCTATTCAACGAAATAGTGGTGGTAAAGTCTTAGTCTTCTGCTTGAAAGCAATATCCATGGGGACCCATTAGACATTAATGGAAATATTGCTTCACACACATACATCTGTTGGGTACATTGAGTAAATTTCAAATGCAATCGATTGAATAGCATAAACAACTTCCTACGCGCCTCTCCAAGACCTTCCGTATACTTGTTTCATAGACACTGTGATGCCATTGATTAAAGGGCTCATCCAAATGATTCCTTCAATGACTTACATTGCGACTGAAGAATTCTTTGTCCGATTAATAAATAATAGCCGGGTAAAATAGCAGTGTGGAGGTGCAAGTTCTACCGCGATGGCTTAAAGAAAACGCAATTACTCTTGATCGATCACTGAAAAATAGGGCGGATGTCTCTTTCAATCGAAAAATAAACATTTCAAGCAAGCAAGCATGTAATGGACAGGACAAGTTAGATCTTCTTTGCCTTTTGTATATGCGGGGATTAGAAATAAACCACTAGTTATACACTACTAAGCTCTTGATTTAGGCGAACGACAATTAAAAATTCCTTAACTTGGTAAATATCATATATGGTAAACTTGACATAAGGGTTGTGCCTTCAGAGAGTCATAGATGTGTTTGTCAGCCTGCATAAATATCTTAACCTCCTCGAACACCACTTGTGTGAAGCCTTTTATTTCTTTTCTTTCTTTCACTATACGACCAATCACTGAATACGATGATGGTCGGACAGAAATGAGGAAATAGAGAGAGATAGGAAATCGGCCGCATCCTAATGGATGTTTGCTCAATCGGTAAGTGCTATTCCTCTACTGACTGAGCATTGACTACAAGCAGGACGACATCGTCGTGATTCTTACCTGCTCGACTACTCATGCGAATATCGTATGGTTTAGTGGCTAGGACGTCTAGTTTAAGTCCTTTGCGTAATGCCGCCTTTGGCGGAAATGAAGCTTCGAGAATGTTGAACGCAGACAAAATCGAACAGAATGAAATATGTTTGGTTGACGAGATTCCTTTTTTGGTAAAAATAGTGACGGAAGCACAGCCTACAGCTGAAAAGTTGTAGTTGCTTAGAGATCAGTTCGCAATAAAATTTTTATCGATATTTATTATTAATTTTTAATACAAATAAATATATACATACATGCATATATATATATGTATATATATATATAAATATAGATTATTATTTTAATTCTTTCCTCTGGGTGTTTCCTGGCTCCTAGTTCAACTGTTTTACTGTTAGTGGTTAAAAGTCTGTTATTTATGATTATTGCAATTTAAATTTATTCTTAGTGACTTATGAGCAATAAAAAAATTCGACAAATAAAGCAAACAAAAAAAATAATAATAATAAAGCTTTTTACTTTGTATTTGTTGTTGTTGTTCTTTTTTTTTTTAAACGGACTATCCTCTAATAAATTTAATTTTATTGTATTTTTGAACTCATTTAAATATTTTTTCCGTTCAATTCGTTTTTTTCTTCCTCTTTCTGTTCTTAAGCCAATAAAAGAGAAATCTACACAAGCATAAGTTAGCTAATTTTAATAATTTCGTTACATTCGTTAAAGACTGTTAATGCATAACTGCCAGTTGCTTTAAAAAGCAATATAAACGATTTCTGTTAGAAAAATAAATAAATAAATAAATAAATAAATAAATAAAGAAAAGGAAAGGAAAGGAAAATAAAAGATGTGCACAAATATAAAACCTTTTTCGAATGTACATTTTGACGCACATATAAACGCAATAGCATAAACGCATATGCACACACAATTGCTTATACACTATTAAAATCGTATAGATGTGTATGTGTAGTTTTGACATTTGATTAATGGCTTAAGGTTGGCTAGTTTGCATTTTAAGCATTTATTTGTATTGCTTTAGTTATGTATTACTTTAAAGGCTCTACTGGCTTTAATAAATTTAGGTCATTATTTCTATTGCTATCTATGTCTACTTCAATTTCAATTTTATATAATATTTTATTTTTTATTTACACATAATAAATTGAGGTAATATTTGAGTAAAGAAAATTTATGATCTCATCAGTGTATTGGAAGTAAATTATAATATTAAATAGACACCATGAATGCATTATATTTGGGCAGATCTATTGATATGCTTTTAAGCTAATAGAAATGCTGCAAAACTTTTCGCCGGGAAGTCAAGACTTGGCGCAATTCATTTGCTAGAGCCATTTATAGGATAAAGACATTGATTAGATTTTAAATTAGAGAGCAGTCCGCACACTGGCAGACGCAGCTAAATCAAAG
Source organism: Glossina austeni (assembly GCA_000688735.1). NCBI lineage: Eukaryota > Metazoa > Arthropoda > Insecta > Diptera > Glossinidae > Glossina > Glossina austeni. The sequence continues at coordinate 1,628,444 of KK502404.1, read as the reverse complement.
ATACGTCCGTTTTTAAACAATGTGTTCGGAATTTAGAATGTGTAGCCCTAGATGGAATCGGACAGTTAAGTTAGAATGAAAATACCAAATCCCCTATACCCGAATCCCATCTCTTACTTATTTATTTATTTATTATATATTTTTTTTTTTTTTTTGATATGACCGTGTAACGCTACGATGTTCAGAAGCACGTGGGGAAAGATATAGAAAGAAAGAAGGTGCTGGTCGCAATCTAGTGGGTGCGTGCCCAATACTCACTATTGCAGCGACCGAAGTAAACTTTGCCCGACTGATATTTGAACATGTGAACACAGACATGGAAGTCGCGATTCTTGGCTATCCGCCTATTTATGCGGATAGTGTATTAGTATTTTTGATAATAACTGATGAGAATCTTCCCGAATTCTAAGAAAAAGATGCAGTATCTGGAAAAGGTTCAATTGCTGTCTGCCCGATGTCGGACAGAAGCACTGAAACGTGTAACTTCTTTCTCGTTCAGACTCGCTTATGTGCTTTACAGAGCACATTATATTCTAAGCTCTTTAACAACACTAATTGCCCGCTTAGAGAGTCAAACTGGAGAGCCCCATAATCCCTTCCATAGTACACCGAGTGCTTTTGAAAGAGCGCTGGATGTCTTTATCTATTTAACATCATTTCCTTTCAATACAACGAAAATAAATTTGTGAATAGAAATCAGAAAATATATGAAAAACTAACAATATGGAGTAACTTTTGTAAGGAGTGATAAGAATAGTGAATAGTGGACCACGTACGACAATAACATGCGAGAAAGATCGTTGTCTAAGCTGCACAAACGGTAGCAAAGCCAGGATTGACACCACGTGAAGTAACGCTTTGTGTTTTAATCGAATTGTAAAGTTAAACCCTGGCACAGCACGAGCGGCTACTTCGACTTGGCCGCGCGATTACTTCCGCTTTCTAATACTAACAAATGATGACATTAAAACTCTTAACTGAGATAAAACGTCAAAAGTGACCAGTAGTAAAGGCATTGTTCGGCATCGCAATATTTTGAATACCGGGACGACAATTTAGGGACCTTAACGGACCGTTGAAGCGTTAACGGCACAGCCCAGACCTTCCGCGCTTCGACAGTCAGTTGTTCTGCAGAAAACGATGTTATCCTAAAGATAGTAAAATATTATTGATAAAATCACAGAACACCGCCCCCCACACTCCCTAGAGAAAAGAAAGATCATCCTTGCTAAGAGTGTCTTGGCTAAGCTTATTAATGGTAAAGTGGGATCAGCATTCCTACTGCATCAGCTTGGCTTTACTATCCCGTGCTTACACTGTCTCGACACTGGTTTACTATTAACCGCATTTTCCTATACGAATCCTCTGCAAACGTTCTAAAGAAAGTTATCAGTTATTCGACGATTCGGATCAGAGAGAATATGAGAAACGTATGTTAGTTAATCGATAACGTAATTAATAATTGCTAAGCGTTGGTGTCGCTATTGTCGATATTTTTATTATGAGCCATAATAAGTGGATGGTAGTAGCTGAAGAAGCAAACAGGCCCGACCACATTTAGCGTAATAAACTTCATCTCTGATAGAAGAAAACTATGTTCAACTTAATATGAAAACGCTGGATGGGCTTTTTCTTTGGTCTATAAGAATGCTGATATACGTTTTATATATGCGAGCTTTTTGCCTTGAAAAAGTGTTGAATAATGCTCCTCGTCCAATGAATCACATAAAAACTGTTATAAGAGTTAGAGGACCGAAGCTGATTGTTCTTGCGACATATGACATTAAAATATATTGTCAGAGCATAACAGATATTGGAATGAAATTTACCCCGGAATTATTTATACATAACCTATAAATAGCCAATTTCTCATATCGCTTGCATATCACATTACGTCATATATAGTGCAAATAGCAGTCATAATTGACGCACGGTGCGGTTTTTGAGACAATCCTAAAAAAACCGAAAGTAAAATAAGATAAGTGGTGGACATGACCAATTTTCAAGGTAGACAAATAATAAGAACTTTGCTCGGCGCTAAGTTCCATGACTAACTAAACGGCAACGTTTGCAGACAGGTGTAGTACTAAATGTTGCATCAGCTGCGCAAGACGATCAATTCTGGTAAAACTGGCAATTAGCGTGTGTAACGCCATGTATGACGCCATCTGAATTAACTGAAAAAATTATATCCGGTATATGATGGCGATGCATTAAAGAATGTGTAAATTTAATGGGACTAATGTCTAAAGAATTTCTTTCAAAAATTGCCAAGACTACATCAAACTTAAGCCTTAAGTTCAGGCCATCAAACATCAGCTAAATCGGTCTATAGCTTGCCTATTCGTACGATTGTCAATGAGATTTTACAAACTTGAAATACGCTGGATGAGTAATCGCTTCTTCTTCGACATTGGCTTTGTAAACTTTTTTTCTCCTTATCTCTAAACGTGCTCTTCAAATATTTCTCCCTAAAATTCCAATATAAGGTTCGAAAATCCGCTAAAGCGAGCTGAAAGACTTCGTCACCATTTGCCAGTAATTAAGATAACGTAGGTACATATCATATTAGTGTGCAGGCCTTGTAACCAAACATACCATGGAATGAATTATTGCGTTATTGTCCTATGAAGAATCGTGTCATTTATTCGTTAGTCATAAATTATATGGTACAATAATCGCTACTTTTTCAAGACGATAGAAGCTAAAGATAAGCATTAAAAAACTCCGTTCAGGAAATATGCAATTATTCGTTAGCTTTTGTACAAACGATTCCGCGCTTAGCACAGAAAGCTGTTTTAATTTCTTGTTTATTAAACAGTGTCTTGATTATTCATTACTATCCTGCCCAAAAGTATGTTATATTTTTTTATTCTAAACGATCTACTACTACTGACATGTTTAGGAAAAAGAGCAATTTTTTTAAATTCTTTAAAAATAAAAAAAAAACAAGAACAGATATATTAAAGCAAAAATATCAAATTTTCACCAAAAAAAACAAAAAAAAATAAAAAAAATATATTCTTAATGAAGACACAATCCTTTCAAACACACAATAAAATTATATGACTATCTGTTGTTACGTTCATTGATTTTCACAAAAAATTTATCAAGCTTTACTTACTATATTCAATAAACTTAACTCAGCGCACAGCAACACACATATATGGCATATCATCGAAATCATAAGCACGATGTGATATTGAAGTGATATGTGCCTGATTATGCGATTCTGTGCGACGCTGTGTAGCTTACAAATATATATATAAAAGGAGTTTATTCACATAGATATATCCATACAAACATAAGTACTTGCGTTTAAATGTTTTCCTTGGTTTTCCGCTATAATTCGACCAGGATTTCGAAATGAAAAAGAAAAAAAAAATGTCAAATTTTGGGAAATGCCTTTCCTTGGCAAAAGCAAAAGTAAAACTACTGTCAGCTAATATTTGCGCTAAACTATAAATACTCTAACCGCATATACGTATATATATATATATATAGTCCAATCGAGGCATTGCTATCGACAGTTCCGTTTCCTTTTTGCGATTTTTGACATGAATGTTGTATACGGTTTCCTATTGCTTCTAACGTGTTTCTGCTTCTGTTTTGTATAACACTACTCAATATTTAATGTGCTCTACGCTTTCGCTAACAAGCTCTTGTCATCTGTAATCCAAATCCATTCAATAACATACATACAATGTATGTATGTGTACGTAGTTATACACAAAAATAGCATTTCATACTTGCAAACTGTCTTGAATGACAGCTCATATGGTAAGTGAAGTGGCTTTAGAGAAAAGACAAGAAAAGACTTTTTTTCCTTTTTTATTTATTTATATTTATTTTTATTTTTATTTTTTTTTTTTTTTTTTTTTTTTTTTTTTTTTTTTTTTTTTTTTTTTTGGAAAGGGGTTCTTTACACTAAGCTTACTCAGTGCAAATGCACCGGAATACGTGTTCAGGCTGTAGCTTTGCCCGCTTCGGCTGTCTGTTACACTTGTGCAAACCATTGTACTGACGCATGATGGGCAAATGATTGGTGTAACAGAGCATACAACAGCTGCTGCCGTTGATGCTACTGCTATACTCTTCATTTTATTTTCTTGAGTACTGTCGTGATTTTTTTCCTTTTCTTTTTTTTTTTTTGAGTTTTAGAATTATGGTCGTAGACATGAAATTGGCAACACATTTTTTATTATTACATAATATATATAAATATATGTAAAATAGAGCACGAAAAATTCAACTTTTTTTCATTAATTAGATTTCCTTTACACACAAAATGAAAAGCAATAACTTTGCTCCCAAGCTTAATGACACTTCCTACACGTTGCCTTTAGATAATTACATAGAAGCTACTAGCTACTACTACTACATAAGTGGCTCGTTTGGAGGTGTGTCTTGATAATGGAACAATTTAAATAATTTGAAAAAAACTGCGAGGCATTTCATTAATTTCTGGCGCATTTTATATGACTTTTCTTGTGCAGAGTTATATCAAATTCTGTTAAAGGTTAGCAGCGTGTGACTGCAAACAGATCGCATCCGTCGCTACATAAGTATTACAAGTGTTAAACTAGCACGCTTTGCCTATTGCTGGTAGTTCGCAAAATTTCCATCTTCTTCCCCTAACTAGAACTATATTACGACCATAAATGACTAAAGGGACAACGACAGATACAGGGGCGGACGAGTATGATTAAATCACATAGTGATCTTACGGTGATTGAGAATCTATGCCCATTACAAACAATGTACAAACATGTAGAGCTTTTATGTCCATTAATTATATCGTTGTATAATTTTTGTAGTAACAATTTACAATTTATGTTCTCTTTGAATGTGTTACTCTCGACTCGTTTTCGGCTTTGTCGTTGCAAATTGATCGATATCGAATCGCCTCCCCAATCAAAATTGAGAACTACGACAGACTTTGCTCAAAATCGAGATCGGGAAACTTTTTTAACTTTAAATATTTAAAGTATTTGCGGCATACGTCAAGGTTTAAGAACACATTGTTTCGCTGATTTGTATTGTATTGATAAAGAAATATCTAATTATTAAGATAGTTGGCAGAGAGTGCGCTCTCTTGTGTAGTTGCATATTTTTATCGAAATGTTTACAAATTATTTAACATACCGTTACGATCTGTGACAGGAGTTTTAGAAAAGTTTTGCTGTTACAAACATACCTGGAAAGAAAAAATAAAAACATCAGAAATATCGTAATTAGTGAGAGGGTAAGGGTATAAAACAACTTGTAAAACTTGCTTTTTTGAAAATAAGTTCATCGATCGATCAATTGACACGTCCAATGGCTTGAAGAGTTAAGTGCCAGTAATTTGGACTAAAACGAATAAAACTTTTTCTTACATCTTCTTACTATTGATACAAAAAGCCGCACTAAATAATGCAGAAACAAATTTGATAAAAATTGCATACAAAGGCGACCATAATTTTTAATATTTTTGCAGCTTGAATTTATTTATTGAATTTAATTATTTGAAGCTTTCAATTTTCCTTCTTATGATAAACTGATTTATCATTTTAGCATCTTAAACACTCTCCGGCTCTAATAATCGCATAACTTAAGTGCTGGTACGTATCAGATATGCTCTTGAATGCTTCAATGAGCTTCTAAGTAACTAATTATTTCACTTCACACTGATCTCGTAGCGCTACTACAATGTGGTCTGCAAAAAACTTATTGCCTACTTAACGAAACAAGCCTGAAATGCTTTCGAGATATGTTTCGCAAACTGATAGCATGACTCAAACTTAAAAAGTCTTTCGATGAACTCCTTCATCAAAAGAATTTCGCGCTTTTGCGGCAAATTGGAATTACTGTAGAATTCCTGTTGATTTTCTCTGTAATTTGACTGGTTTTTTTTTTGCTTTAGTCCATAACAATAAATAAAATAATTGCTTTGTGTGTTTGCATTTAAGTGGAGGGAAAAAAGAATTGACAATTGTACAAAAAACGTTAACAATGAATTCAATTAAAATGAAATTGAATTGCAATTATGAAGAGATCGCTCCGCCATCATCATCATCATCATCATCATCATCATCATTATCATCGTCACCACCATCACCACCATCACCATCATCATCATCGTCGTTACTATCATCGGAAACAAAAGAATATGCAAAGTAGAAAGTAAATGGGGAGAAAAGGTTGTGTACAAGAGAAAAAAAATTTAATGCAAATTAATTAAGTATAAATTTATAGACTCAGGAGCTGTGCGGATGGTCAGCGCGACTAACCAGAGGAACAATATGCTGAAAAGGACAATCGTCCAAACGAAAGCAAAGTGCGGCTGCTATTGAGTGGATACGAAACATATAATTAAAGCTATTGATACTAATTGAAATTACAAATGACCTGACACTTGACTTGTTCAATAACAGATACTGCCACTACTACCACCATTACCACCAGCACTACTACTACTACTACTACTACTACTACTGCTACTACTACTGCTACTACTACTACTACCAACTGGATAGGCGTAAAAGTGAGCAGCGTCAATGATAAAACAAACCATCGATGTATATACAAATTTATTGTATACACACACATAGATCGGAATCTGAAAAAAGTTTATAACGTTTCTTCATCAAAATTTAAACACAATTTTTTTTTTTTTTTTTTGTATCTTAAGTGAATTTTGCTAAACCTAGGATGTGTCAGTTAAATCGCGCCAGACCATCGCGCTATCACGACAGAGGTTGTGCATTTTCCAGAGAGCAAAACAACTGGTAGTTGGATCGGCTAAAGTCCCGGCTTCTCGATGAATGCCAAAAAAATTGGCCCAACAACGTTCCTTCGTGGTGCCACATTTCCTTCCAATCTCAATAAACACAAAGCATTACCTTACATGTTACCATGTGCTACCTTTTCCCACATCAGCGTCATATTGCGGTGGCCCCACAGTTCCTCGCCCTTCTTTTTTTTTAATTGTCTATGAGCTGTCATGTTTATAGGATATGCGAGCATTGTGAAGCCATCGGTTGAGGCGAAACGCCACGAGTTTTATTCTTGACCTTAATATATTTTATATATACGTACGAATCAGTTAACAATTTTAGTTTTACCGTAAATGAAAGGAATAAGAATATATTTAGAAAATACACAAGCATGTCAACTTATGATGAATGATAAATATTTTGCACATAGTGATGCGAAAACGCATCATATATATATATATATATATATATATATATTTATGGTTAATGTTGTGCTATGATTAACGTTTAACTTTTCAGTTTTAATAGATGAATAGGAAAATGACAAGACGGACAGACGGACAGACGGACAGACATACAAACGAAAGGTCTAACGGACAGACAGAAAGGGAGATAGACAAAAATATCAACGCATGTATATGCATCCATCCATCATTGTTTTATGCCAAACACATATGCATCAAACGTATGTCTCAATGAATGAATACATGGTTGGTTGGTTGCTTGCTTGCTTGCTTGCTTGGTTGCTTGCTTACTTACTTGCCTGAATATTTGGTTGGTTTTTCTCTCATATTTATTTTCGGAAAAAAAAAAACTATCCTCAAAATCCTAAAAGCTTTACGCTGTTGGGAATTTTATGTAGCATTAGTTTTTTGTTACTCCTTAAAAATAGTTCTTAAGCTTAAAAACCATTTAAACTTGAACAGGCTATGTATATATATATATATATATGTATATATATGTATATATATGCATATATGTATACATATCTCTTTTTAATAACACCTTATGATCCAACGTTATTTGTATTCGGAGAACTACGCGCGTATGTGAATCGGTTTCACCAAGAATCTGTCTATTTGAAGTAAATGCTCCATAATATAGAATCACATAACGGCGGAAAAATTTTGATTCCAAAAGATGATCGTATAAAACATTAAAACGATGATTACAGATGATGATGAATATAAGCGCTAAGGCCAAGAAGGAGAAGCTAGAAAATATATATTGGTCGACCTTTACATATATATATTTTGCTTGAGAAAAAGGCATTTATTATTCAAGGGCTATGAAAATTGTCGGGCGAGGGTGGCGGCGCCTACTACATTTAATTTTAATTCCCTTAGTCCAAATCCACGAATTTTATTCATTTAATTCTCTGGTAGGGCATAGCATTATTTTCAATTTGTTTTGTTCGGCAATCTTAGAATATGTACCCCGGGCCATCCTTCTAATTGCGATTGACATCGTTCGCATTTGCCAATTCGCGCGCTTACTTGTCAAACGTGCTGTGAGCGAAGCGTTGAGTAAAAGCTTGGACTGATATTTTGAAATTGTACTTTGACGTGAACGGACATGAATATGTCTTTACGAAGTAGATTGAAACTTTGAAAAACAACTATAAAGTACAGTGCCGTAAGCCCGGAAACGCTGATGGTTAGAAGCTCGCAATCTTTCCCATTCAAAATGCTTCTCTCGTTTAATTAGTCACTACATGTATCGTTAAGTTTAAAGCTTTTTAGACAGAGTCGACAGTTAAGAGGCAACTAAAAAAAATCGATTATAACCTCAATATTAACCAGTAACCGACTGCTCCGAAATGTGTACATGTTGTCCGCCGATGTATTTCTTTTTTATAAAAGTTTTCCCAATTTCAAGCGAACAATTTCAGTGAACTGATTCACGATAGATTTTAACGCATAAGCAAATTTGCTCGATTTTCGCTATGCAACTTTTAGAGACTCACTAAAAAAGAGCTTTTCGATTACGTTATCCCCTTCTTACGTTGATTATTTGAATAAAAAAATCAGATAACTTTAATGCATTCAAACGAAGAAAACAAAAAAGGAAAACTAGATCTAACTCGAAACTTTGCTTAAGCTCAACCAATATTAGAAATTCGGTTACAGCTCTGATTGCCTGCGTTGAGTGTTGCGAGGCAAAAGCGTAACACTGTACGTTGGCAAGTTTTTAAGTGGGTTAACTCAACGCCAGTTAATCAAAACAAAAAAGGAAAAGTTCACTTAATATTACAGAAATTCCGCTCTCCTTTTTCTTTAAAATCGTACAAACAAGGCAATAATGATAAGATAAAGGAAAAAGGGAAAATCTTAACTTAAACCTCAATTTCATTTTCGTTCACATTTCAATTACAATATTTGGTTTCTTGTTCTTCATTGGTCGGTCAATTTCAATGTAAGTAAATACTAAAATTCTTCGGAGATTTCGTCTTATATTGGCAGGGGAAAAAGGAAAAGAAAAGAAAACTGAAAACGAAAAACTCTTTTAACACACAGTCATTGTCAAGTTAAAATTTTCTTCATCGCCTTCATCAGCAAGCAGTACTAATCCAATCATCAGAATTATTCACAAAACCCTACAGTTGCACTAAGGGTTCCATCGTTTAACCTACCCCATCATAGTAGATACACAAACTTTAGTGTGTGTGTGTATTTGTGAGAGTATATATATATATATATATGAAAGTCTTTGCACATATTTATTAAACTGGTCTTGAGTGTCTGCGTAACGATTTTTATTATTCCTCTCTCGACAATAGAAAATAAGAAGAAAAAGAAAACGAAGAAGGAGAAGGAGAAGGAGAAGGGGAAGGAGAATAGAAACAAGAAGAAGCTCTGCATGGTTCAATTATCGTATTTCATGATTCGTTAAATTCACATCTCTCATACGCTTGTATGTTTGTGTGGCTGTTTCATTGCCATTTTATTGTATGTACAGTACATGTTGTTAAATATATATATTCTTCGGAAAGCAACTACATACGTTTAAATTTATAGGTACGTGTGTTCGATTCATCATCACATAAGCATTTGTGAAACAAATTGCAATTTTTTATTTATTTATTTTTTTTTTTTTTGGTTACTTATCCAAATTCCTTTCAAATCCGACATATTTATGCTTAGGTCGGTCATTGAGAATTCGCTTCAAATCGTTTGCGTAATGACTTCAACTATTTCCTATACTATACTTTAATTTTTTATTTATTATTATTGTTATTATTTTTTTTTCGGTTTAACTCATTGTTATAAATGCAAAATATTAGGGCAAGGCTCCCTAGGTGCGCAGAGACTCCCTCTAAGACTAGGCAACGGCGAAAAAATTTGCACTACATTCGTACACATTTATAGTTTTCTTTATTCAATGACTTCCTAAGCCTCAGTCCAATGTTCACTCTAGTGTTTCAAACTACATTATCAATACAATTGTTACGATTACTCCTGATGTTATATTACAAAATATATGAGAGTTTGTCGCAGAAAAAAACAACAAAAAAAAAGAAGAACAATTACATACTCATGCAAGGACAACGTATAAAAGATTATCTTTGGTATAAACCAAATGCTAACATTCATTTTTCTAGATGATGATGAGATGTGCAAGGAGAGGAAGGCATACCTATACATATATATATATATGTTGCGCTCTGAATATGTGACTGCGTATAGCTTTGCATGCAATGACAAAATAAACAGAACAATAATAATTTCATGGGCAAACATGTGTAACCAAGCAGGGCTTTGAAAAAGGGCCGATGAACAAACAAAACAAGTGACGGTTCTAAGAATGCTCTACAACGAATTTCCATAATGCCCTACAGTTAAAATTTCTCCATAAAAATAATTTAGAAATTATATTTAATCTTAATTATGTTTATCTTAATATCTTAATATCCTATCAGAAATTTTTACAGAGCTATTTGTGTATATTACTCGAAACAGAATTGCGGAAATCCATCTTTCATTGCGAGGAAGAAGGATGGATTCGCTTGAGAGGCAGCTAGCAAAGCTTCGCCCTTCGCCCTTCGCCCTTCGCCCTTCGTATGACTGTATTACGATTGTAAGACATTTAATTAAAAAAGGGGCGTGGCAGTTGCTGGATTTGTATAACGATTTACACTAACTATCAACTTTTCAACTGAATGTGGGGCATATTTGAATCGAGCTCTAAAACCATACTTTTATAGGCCATAAATGACTTTCTTTTCATGGACAGATCGTCTATGGCTATCACTGAGAGTGTTTGTGCAAACTGCAACTGCTTGCTGGCTTTTTGCTATCCCGAGGGGAATAGCTTGAGGAGGGCAGTGCCTTGATTGAGTCGACTTTCAGTATATATACCGCCTAAAGAACGCTCAAAGTAAATTCTTCGTAAGCATTGCAATAATAAACGGCCTGGCAAAGATTGTACGATCGCGTAGATGATATGCAAAGAAAGTGAAAGAAAGAAAAGATCACAGTTTAGTTTTGTTGTTAAATGTCGACATTTGTGGATTACAATCGCTTTTATAAATGAAGCAGTTGTTTGGACGGATCGTGTCAATTTCATCTTTCTATACCATGGCTTAAAAACGTGTGAAGCAAAATGCATGCGAATTCTTTTGCGTATTACCGCGTGTTATGCACGGAATAATAGAATTGGTAGATCACTTGTTAATTAGTCGGCGACATCGATGAGGTTCAATAGCTCTTTGCTAAGTGCGGTCTATCTGGCGGATGAACGAAAACCGCGTGACCTCAACATACATTTGTGCGATATCGCATAAGAAAAGCTGCTAGTGACGTAAGACTACTATTTTTACGATTTTCGAATTTATTTCTACTTTTGCAAATAGTTTTAAGCTTTCAATTATTGTACATCGTACATTTGTGTGAGTATCATGACTAATTTCAAAGCTGATCTGTGTCGCGTTTGATACTTGATATTGACGTTCGTAATTAATACCTTAAAGCCCTTGTGTTATGGGGATATATTAAGTTTGTGTGGATATATAGAACACCCAGAAGGACTTGAGACACATCCACCTTTCATTGTACTTAGCGACTCAAACTCACTTCCCGCGTCGACCTGAGCTGGCCTGTCCCTCTGTCCGTGTTGTGTCCGTTTTGTATTTTTGTGTTCATCGTATAGGCCCCAATTTTTGAGATATTTTCATTACATTTGATGCACGGACGAAAGCTACCGAAGACGCTTCGGGCCTGGTCATTTTGCCGACCATTTCCCATAGAAAGCCATATTTTAAAAAGTCCTTATATGAATAACAACAAACAACAAAGCAGTAAGCGAATTAGGGTAGGGTGTTTAATAATCCACCGTGGACCCATACAATGCTTTTATTTGTTTTTATTTAATTTTAAGCCATGTTGGTATAAAATTCTTTCAACGATTATAAATAAAATTTATTGGTTGTATCCATCATCGAAAAGTGGAAAGAGGGATGGAAGGTCTCGCAACCTAATATCCTCCCGGAACTATATTGCTTGTGGAAATAAATATGCGTCTCCATCTCCTTTGCTTTATTACGCTATTATCACGTAATGTGTTCCTGTGTGATTTAATGAAAACCCTTTTTCTCAAGGTTGGGGGTGGGAAACAGACTGAATGCAGAAGCCACGTATCCAGCAATCCAATTGTATTTCTAAAGCATAGTGCATAGTGTTAATACAATGCATTTTGTTCAGAAAATTATTAATTGGCTTTGCAGGCACGCAGCCATACATAGACTTCTCTAAAATTTCATTTCACATCAGCCAACAAGTTCGTAGAATCACCAATGAAGCAAGTACTCCTAAGAAGCATGTTCTCTCGCTTAAGTAATACATTCAATCCAACAAACCTCGGATATTTCGATGTCTTACTTATGCAACGACTTGTGCAACTGTTCAGAATATGCTTCAAGTTCGGCGATTGTCTTTTCATTAGAAGCGCAATTCTTCCAGCGAGCATTTTTTTGATATTCGCGAACAGATAATAGTCGCTGGCGGCTAAGTCTGGGGAGCAAGATGAATGTGAGTGTTGTGGTCTTGGGCCACGGCACCTTGGTGTAAAAGCGTTTTTTTCATCTACATATCGGACGCTTATAGTGCCATTTAGTGTTCACTATTGACCTTTTGTCACTTTTCAAGACAATATAAATATTACAACATTGGGATCCCTTCGCAGTCGTCTTTTGTATTTTTGGCCACTTGAACGCGGCTGATTGCCGATTTGATTCTCGAGCGTAGTAATAGATATGTGAATCCATGTTCCATCCATTGTCACATATCGGATGAAGAAATCCTTTTTACTCCACCTAAACGGCTCCAACACGTTGTTCTTCTTGGTGAGACAAAGCGATATCCACTTCGAATATAGCTGGCTGATCATGATCAAATGCAAAATAGTAAATACATCGCGCTCTGATCTCATTACGGTGTCAGCTACGTCACGCACTTTCACTTTTCGATCTTCCAGAACGGTGTTGTTTTCTATGTTTTCTGGAACAACGACCGGAACGTTCAGCTTCGGCGGGGAATGTATGGTCGCATTTAAAGTCAGCAAGCCAGTGAGAAGAGTCACTGTAGCCAAGCCAAGCCCAAGTCGAGAACAGTATTTATTTATGCCCGAAAATTTGTCATTTTTATTATTTCGAAAATTATGCAAGTAGCGCGACTAAACTTTTAAATTAATTTTCGCTTAAAGGTTAGCACTACGTACAAGTCATATGGATTCGTCAATATCTATGTCACATGTCATGCTGCGAACATATTGATTGATCGGTAGAAAAATGTATTTGTGAGAGGGTGATATCGGATTAAGGTAACGTGGGTTTGCTGTCTCGCGGCAACTCTGATTTTATTTCTTCCGATTATCATGATTTCTCTTTTAGAGCAATAAATTACAGCTTTTTTGTGTGCTTTATAGATTCTATTCCGTTACGAAACCTTCTACGAGACAGGACTCAGTTCTAAGCGAATTTGGGCTGCAAATCTAGAGGCAGAAGTCGTTGCCCTTTCACTCTAGTAATGATTTCCGTAAAGTGCTTGCTTGCTGGCATTTAGAGAAAATTGCTGGAAATCCAAGAATGTTGCCAAATATGAAGAATGAGAAAAATGACTGCAATCGTATTTGAATCGTAACCGGTAAGAGATAAGCTTAAATAACATGTTTATTAAGCAAATATTATTTCACATCGAATCATTTGTTTTTAGTTCATATCGTTTGAAAAAAAACAAAACAAAAAAAATGCTTTCGATGAAATCTTAAACGGTATGTTAGAGTTATTTTTAAAATTATAGATATTTTGCAAAACTTTGTGCATGTGTACAACGAATACATTTAAAAAGCAAGCACGCAAAAATTTCCTGTCAACTTTAAATATAAAAATTTCATACGATATTTTTTACCGGTTCAATGTCTCTTGAAAAGATTACTTTGTTCTCTTACCTATGAAATGCCGAACTGATTTGGCTTTGTATTTTTTGCTGTTTTTCCTTTTTCGCTTTCTATCTCTCCTTCTCTCGCAGCGCTTGTATAAATGAAAGGGATGTGACACAAAAGTAGATTTTAGAATAAAGGCAGAAAAATTACGGAAAATCCTAACGAATGCATGCACGTTTGCACACAAAATACGAGAAATTACAATGCAGTCCAATGTATGTAGAAATATAGCTTTAGATATTTGTAATATATAAACAGGGACATACATACGCGCAAACATTGACGCATATATCCTTGGGTGCAACTTGATGAGTTACCGATGATACGTTTTATTGAACAAATTTGTTTCTATGTCTTCCTCTATATATGTAACAAATCTCTTTTTTGTTCAATACTTTCTTCCTTGTTCTTTTTCCTTTTCAACTACAGTTTTGTTGCGTGTATACGCTTTCTCATCCATTCAGGTGCATTCATTGTTAAGAAAATACAAATGTTTTTTAGAATATTCCTCTGCTTCTTCTTTTTCGTTTTCGTTTTCGTTTTCTTTCTCTTTGTCTTTTTTTAATTTTTGCATTGAAAAGATAAAGTACCGTGAAGAGAGAGAGAGAGAGACAGATGAAGGGGGAAAAAGTTAATCATTGATACACAATTTTTTTCTCTGTTTTTCCTTTCAAAAAGAGTAACTCTCGCAAACGACATTAGATTGATACTTAAAATAGTTATGTGTAAGTAAGTGAAGTTCGCCTTCTTTTGCTTAGTCACACAGAGGGGATAAAGTTTTAGTGCATCTTTTAAGGATCTTCCTACCATTCATATTCACATTTATATCCGTATGGAAAATAAATAAAAACATACACTTTGGCACACGAATTGCTTGTAATTCAAGTGAATCGACAAATAATATGGAATTGTCAACTCTTTTGCTTTAAAAAGGATTATACGGTTATTTTCTTTCATAATAGACATTTTTTATATGCTCTTCATTTATAATGAAAGCAAATAAATAAATATAAAATAATCTTTTTCGAAAATTGATTATCGAAAAAAAAGACTACAGAAATTGCATTTACATCAATAAAATGAATGATTTAATAAATTGAAAGAAATAAAATAAATATATGAAGAGAAAAAAACATTGTTCTTATTCAATTTATAAAAATAATTGTACAATTTACTCGATTGGTATTACGATATGTCATGTAATAGCACTCCTCCCTCCTCCCTCCTCCCTCCTCCCTGCTCTTCTGTTTTAATATTGCTTTCATTCGAAGGATTCTACATACGAAGGATTTTACGATTATTGAAAACTTTTGCTGCATTAACATCGGTCACAGACACATCGGTCAATAATTCTCGGAACTAACGCAAGAAAGTCATCTGCAACAAAAATTTCATATTACATTTAGTCAGGGTCTTAACATCGAAACGATGTTCGTAAAAATTTCACGTTATTTACGAGTTGCAGCGGCTTTCGCTAACACTTTCTACGCTCTTTTCGAAACAATGGAAAAGTCCGAATATCGTTTACACCTTGAGTTTTGGCAAAACAATTTCCATTTTCCATTTTCAAAGTGCTCAAATGGGCCCTGGACGTAGTGAACGCTCGAAGGAAGTGATTGGTTGCACTCAAAAAATATCAAAAAATCCTAACGATTACTATACTCGATAATGCGAAACTAAATTTGCCTGAGTTAGGTGAGATTCCCAGCAATCGCAATGTTTTGGTGTAGCCTTTAGCAAATCCTAACGGAATGCCCGGAGAAAAGGATTTGGAGAGAACGATGATGCGATGGCGAAACTCAAGCGCATTTTGACCGCCTTGACAAATCCTTCTTTTGGAAAAGGCACAAAAATATTTCATTGTATCGTTCTTGAAGGGGAGAGAAAAAAAACATTTCCGTACTTAACCGCGGGAATTATTGAAGAGTGTATTGTACGGTATTTGCATGCTGATCAGCAAATAGTTGACATGTTTAGCCGAATTTTTTCTTACCCAATCATTCTACAGCTGCCAATGATCAAGTTTTATATACCCCGGCTATATAATCAAACGATATTTAATTGCTTTTCTATGTACATAAGATAATTATTGCTTTTTTTGCATGATGAGTCAGTCAGCAGCTGTCCCCTCTTCGCGCGACATGATGACGGCCAGAAAAATGGAGCGAGGAGCGAGAAAGAGATAGGAGGAAGGCCGCAGCCTAGTGGGTGTGCGCACAATCGGTAAGTGTTATGCCTTTACCGGCTGGGCGCTAACTATAGCCACGACCAAAGCATAATCTACCCCACTTGCGAGTTGAGCCCGCGTATACTGATGCGCTGGTTACAGTTCTTCCCTATCCGGCTACTCATGCGGACTACTATTAAAGTACAATATGATGAGATATTTAAAATCGCGTAACACTTAAGGCAGAAGTTTTGTAAGGGAGATGGCATGCAACGCCGTGTAAATTTCTGTTCAAGCTAAAAAACATAATTATACATTCACACAACATTACAGGGCATTTTTATACTCTGCATAACTTGGGGTACAGGGTATGTTAAGTTGGTGCGAATGAATGTAACACCCAGAAGGACTTGTGTTCTCTTGTGACTGGTGAGCGATGACAATGTGAAAATAGAGCTCGTTGTGTTATTTATACGCAGATTTTTATGGGCCAGGGCTATTCAAAGGCCAGTTAGCCTATTTTCGGGATTGACACTTCAACTTGACGCGCGCTTATGAACTTTAATAAACAAAAATTTAAGTCTAAAACTCACAAGTTCTTAGTTTATGTGCAACTTTTGGCTGGCTAAATTTGAAAGTTATACTTTATGCAAAAGTAGACAAAGTTAAGGTTCTTTCGTTAATTGCTAAAAGACTCATAAATCAATTGTGATTATTTTTGAAATCAACCTAAATAGAAAGAGAATTTGAAGAAAAATTTTCTCCTCTAGGCAAGATTTTATAGTTGGCTTTATAAC
The DNA here is from genome assembly GCA_000688735.1 of Glossina austeni. Lineage (NCBI taxonomy): Eukaryota > Metazoa > Arthropoda > Insecta > Diptera > Glossinidae > Glossina > Glossina austeni. The sequence continues at coordinate 1,611,285 of KK502404.1, read as the reverse complement.
ATCACATTACAGACAGACAGACAGACAGACAGGCAGACACAAATAAATCATTTTGGATTTCGTATATATCTTTGGTAAGCTAACCCAGCCTATGTGTATGTGATGTAAGTTCCGATACGCATATCCACTTTACGTATATTTGAGAAATTTAATATACTCCCTCTGCTGGCGGCTGTTAACGTTGGTTGAAAGCAAGAGCTGGAAAAATCGTTTAAGAAACTCTTTATCGAAGAATTCTTGCAATATAAACAGATTCTTATATTAGTTTATTGACTTTTGGTATATTTATTTTTCTTATTCCTATTTTTAATATTATAATAAATATTTCGTATCTTTCTATTTATTTCATAAATGTGTACAAATGTTTGTTATACTGCTTATCACTAAATATGATATTAATTTAAAAATTGCAAAAATTAGCTTAGCTAAGTAATATTTAATAAATAAATTAATATTGAAACTCTGCAATCATGATTAAATGGAATCTTGAATAACCATTCCCTTAAATAAATATGTGTAAATGTTGCGAAAAAAGAGTAACTAGTTGAATGTAAGCGCAAATACTGCTGAGTTTGACAGAAAAAGTTTCAATTTAATTCAAAGTTTTAATAGAACCTTTTTTTTCCAAATTTCACATAATTGCTATAACTGATGAAAATTACTATTAATATAGACAAATTCAATATTTCCTCTGTTGAAGGTCTTTAAATGATTTATCTTCTTTTTTTTTTGTGGATCAGTTCATCTTATATATAATAGATTCGTATATCGTAGCGTTTATTACTGTCATCGAGACGTTAACCGTATGCCTTCTGCGGTTTTTGATCGTCACAGAGATCCGAATCTAACCTCACCGTCAATCAATCAACTGTTTCGCGAAATACAAGCAAATTTTTTGAGTGCTGTACTTTTGAACCTGATACTTGTCAAAAACGCAAAAAAATATATGGTTACAAACTCTTGCTAAAGTTAAAAATGAACTACTATTTGGATGAACAAAATGTCTATTTTTTGGAGAAATAAACTAACTAACGACGTCGAGTTTACTCAATGCAAAGAACGGACACTTAAGTAAGTTTTAAGCTTGACTAAGTTATTACGCTACGAACATTTAAGTGAAATACATTTTAAAGTAGCTTCGGTCAGTAGAATGACGTAAAAACGAAACAAAAAAATTGCTTTTTAAAGTTTATTAAGCCTAGAAAAGATTCTTTCAAAACCTATTTCCGCGCCCAACATACAAGGCGCTAACATAACCTAATTGCATCTAATCACCTTTGTGCTGTGCCCATGCAATTGAGTGAAATTTCTTATGCGCAAATTCTTTCTGGTTCAGATTGTTTTAATAATGAATAGGTTGAGCAAGGAAATAAAACACCAACTATGTGTGGCAGTTAACGTATAAGAGCCAACACATTTTATAGGTAATATTACGGATAGAGGCAAAGGTAAACTCATAAGTAATATATTTTCGCATAAGATCTCCGGTCAATCATATCACTACTTATTTCCTTTGCACGCGTAGTCATTTTTATTGATTTTCTTATGTATGTATACATATGTGTATAAATATATTTATTCATTTTTTGTGTATTAAACTCTAGACTTCCTATATATTCCAGATAACTCTTCAGTCAAGCTTAAATTTTCAACATTTATTTAACTTATTTTTGTATGAATTAAAAGCAACGGCTTAAGATATACTATAACAACTAAAAAAAAAAAAAACTATATTCGCTTCAAAACGAATCTTGTACACTCAACACGTACTGAAGGCCATTCAAATTTTTTCTATATAACGACCTATGTCAGTGGGATGATTTCATTTCTATAAATTATCGCCTATAGAGAGAAAGCTATTAGTTAAGTACGAAAAGATAGAAGAAAAAATATTCCAAAGATGTTGTTAGAGCTAAACAATCTTTAATATTTTTCTGTGGTGAAGTTGAGTTTCGGGGAAAAGAAAGAATACCCTACGAATCTATGCATCATTTTGTATCCGAATCCGATCTTATTCGTAATAGTTAGGTTTTCTACTCGATTATGCATCAAACACATAAAGTGTCGACTCTCTAAGCAGATGTTTACCGTAAATATATGTAATTTAGTTATATAAGAAAAAAAAGATGAAACCATCTGAAAAACTCGGAAGAAAACATGAATCATTATTTTTAGACAGATCAAATTTAAGCGCAGCAACGATTATCAAATCAAATCAAATTTCTGTGCATAGGTTAGAGGATTTCTTTCCATAGATTCTCGTTTCGACGAAGTCCTTTGTTCTGCAAGGTTGACCACCACTAAAGTCCATCTAATTGACAATGCAATCTAATGGGGCCTTTATTTTTATGTCCAAAAAAAAAATCGGTTCTGTTAACATTGACCAGCCTATTGTTTTTCAAACGATTTACGATATTTCATTGCAACAATTTTGATCAGGAAATTGAAACGAAATTAACCTAAACGATGAATCAGTCGAATTTTTGTTTGCCATTCGAAATCTATATCTAATATTTTTCAGGTAGTTGCTCGTTACTAATGATAAATCGGCGGCCATCCTATGGTTTCCTTAAGCAATCAATCAATGATTTCAACAAACTGCGGATTATTTCGCAATTTACCGGTCCTTTTAGAGCGTTTACACAATTTTCCTCACAAATTAATGCATAGGCTCAATATTGGATGTAAGATTTATTTCGATTGAAGGTGTAAATAACAGAATGGACAACAAAAAATTATGTCGTAAAATCAACGTAAAATCTTCTTTTCTCATGTACATGTATCGCGTTCGTGATATATATTTCTGCGAATCGCATACCGAACAAGAAAATTAGTATACCCGTAGTTTATAGTCTTGGGATATAAAGCTGTATACAAAACAAAACAAAACAACACAGCACAACACAACACAACACAACACAACACAGTACAATGCATCGCAAACGTTGTCCAATAACTATTTGATTTCAACGACTTGAACAGTAGAGACCACATATAGTGTTAACAAATCGCCATCAATAAATTTGGCTTAATTTACAATATTGATTTTTTCCTTGCACACATTATCGCTCTCAATATCGGGGAATTTATGGGAATTATAAAGTTTTCGTAAACAGTTGAATAGTAAAAATGAAAAGTAAAAACACAAGAACAGATCGTGTATATGTTTTTAAGTGAGTACAATAAGTCCGTAAATATGTTGCGGACTTGTCTTACAAGGGCTAGCGCGGCATAAATTTAACGATATATTTGATAATTTTCCGCACTCATATTAAAAATATATATATATATATATATATATATTTATATATATAATCATGGAATCATGCATACACAATCCTTATCACATTCCAATAAATATGTAAATATGTAAAATAATAAATACTCAATTACAAAATAATTTTATTGTCTGTTAAAAGTTACGTTATAGCGAAATGATACGCGCTTCTAGTGAATATCTGCACACACGTGCATTCATAGACGTTCACATACACGTATGCACGCACGTACATATATATATGTACATATAAACATACACACACACACACACACACACACACATACACACAAACAAACAAACACACAAACAAACAAACAAACACACACATACACCGAAATACTTATTACACATTGCCTCATCTTTACACGGGTGGGTTTAGGCGTTTGATGCAAGTTTATAAATAGACACAAGAGAGATAAATTATGTAAATTATTTCTTCCCTTTTTATGTTATTTATTATGGATCATGTGTAGAGGCAGTCAAGTCAGGCGAGACTGACTCCAGCCATTACCATCGCAATCGTTAATATTTATGTTATGTAGGTAAGATGGCTTGCGATTTCCATTCGATGCAGTCGTTCGAGCTAGACATAAGATGCTCTTTGGCTTGCGCATTGCCAGCAGTTGACTGAGTTAAGACTTGATGCTGCAGTTGCGGTGTAGAGCAGTTTGCCGTTGACGGAGCAACATGTTGCAAAGTACGTTTGAATAGATTTTTACGCGTTTTCGAGGTTTGACTATTGCTGCTTGTGAAGTTTGCATTCCAGTATAAACGACCCACATATAAGGCACTCAGGCTGGCATATATGATACCCATTACAGCGCCCGCCAACACATCCGACCAATGATGCCAATAATCGGCTACGCGACTCAACGTTATAAACCAGGCTAACGAGACCATAAGAAATTGCAACATGTGACGTAAGGCACGACAAACACCACGTCCCTGGCGCCAAACGGCATGCAGGTAAAAGGCCAAAAATAACATGGCATAGAATGACAAACTCGAATGTGCACTGGGAAAGGAGACATACAATTCACGTAGCTGACGTGTGGATAGATTACGATTCGAGCAATAATATTGTTCAACGTATAGAATGCGATTTTTGTAATCCTCACATGTGGAGCCATCGGGCATACGTGGCTGACAAGCAGCATAGAAATGCGGCCGCAGACGATGAATTACATTCTTCGCTAACTCAGTGCTCAGATAGGTGGCTATGAAACCGAAACTAAAGCAACCCAAACTATGGCTGATGTTACGCGCATACAAACGCACTCGAAAATTATGACACAAACGTATCACTTCGATCACGGCTATGAAAAGGAACGGCAGCATAAGCATACATAACAACAGCATAGGAACTGATATAGTGTCAGTATGATAAGGATAACGTAGCGTTAGATCACCACAAAAGAAGCCGCGTTGAAAGCTACGCATTTTGTTTAACAACATCTATGCTCTTCGCATTGAAAGAAGGAAAGAACGCGCGCACACGCACATACATGTATATATACAAATTTAAGAAAATAAAACAAAAAAAACAAAAAAAAGAATAAATAAATAAAAGTCCAGTAATTTTATTCACCCTCACTTTTCATCGATTTGAAATTTTTGTAACGATCACTTTTGATTTCCGTTTGCACGTTCATGACATGACGTACGCTCGCTAGCTCGCTTGCTCGATATCCTCATTGGTTGACTGTTTAGTTTCATCTAATTTTGTTGTCTGGCGCAAATGTCGTTTTTAAATTCAGTAAACGCTGTTGTGGTGCTTTGGGATTTTGTTTTTTCTGCCCTCCTCTCTTCCATATAACTGTTGTTCTACTGGCTGGGTGTTGTGGTGTGCGTTGTGGTTGATCTGTGCTGATCATTTGTCGTAGCGGTTTGTGACTTGTTTTCAGTGAGAATCTGTTGCGTTGTGCTTCATCAAACGATAAAAACCACTAACAATAACAATAACAACAATAACAACAATAAAAACAACAACAACTGAAACAACAGCCGTAGCCGCAGCAGCAGCAGCAGCAGCAGCAGCAGCAGCAGCAACAGCAGCAACAGCACCAGCAAAAGAATAACAAAAATTTGAACGTTTTTTGAGCGCCGCTCACAAAAAGTCCTAACACTCAATACCATGTATTACAACAGTTTATTAGCAGCGCTGTGCTGAACTGCCATTCATTACGGCGCATACACAATCCATCTATTTGTTCGATTCATTTGGTTCGTTGCGATTCTCTTACAGTTTGCATTATATTCAGATTTGTTTGTGCTGCGTTCCGAGTTGTGTTTTTGTCTGTTGTCTTACAATTACTGCCTTCTTTTTTCTTCCATGTGCTCTATGGCCAATGTTTTTATTTTTATTACAAATTTTCTTTTTATTTATTTTTCCTTTTCTTCGTTTTTTTTTTTTATCTTTTTTTTCCTTTTACATTTCTACAGAATAACCGATGTCTGGTTGCGCCGCTTAATACCGTACACAATTTATTTTCTTATTCTTACGTAGAACTTTTGCATTGATATTGAATTTATTTCTTTTATTCATTCTTTTTTTTTTTTTTGTTTTTTTTGTTTTTCTTGTAATTTCTGTTCGGCTTTTGCGTTATCATTGGCGCTAGATTGTCGCTGCGTCGCGTCGCGTCAAGTCGCATAGCCTACGTATGCTCGTACTCTTGCTCTACGCTACTCGTTTACAGTAGTCGTCCAAAGAAAGCGTTCCTCTCGCACGGTTATCTTTTAAAACTTACTACGGAAAGACTTGCAATTTTTATCAGTCCCTACTAAGCGAAATTCCCAATCTATACTATTGGCAATAGTACATTGCGTGATATTTCCAATAATATGTTTTATGCGTCTCTAAATTTATATAAAATTATTTTTCCATTAACGTTTTATTTTATATTTAACAAGTAATTAAAAATATTTTTTTTTGCTTTTAATAAATTTTCTGAATTACTTAAGCGAACCAAGGTGATAAAATCTTTGACCTAACGAGACGGAGTTAGACTCAAACAATTTTCCACACCAAGCCATGACGTCACATGAGTCCATTTTTAATAATTTTCTTGAAGTGGAAGGAAGGACGTAACAGAATAATAACATCCGATACGGTTATTACGCATTAAATAAATATTAACAAAGAAAAAAAAAAACATTACAAATTGAAAATATTTTAAGTCTGGCAACACTGGAAGGATTCGTGTTAGGTATTTTTAAATAAAGGGGATCTGCAGCACGCAGTCTAACTGATGCAAATTCGAGTCTAAAAAAGAAAAAAAAAAATATTTATTTCAGTCGAATTTTTTATACCCACTATTAAAAAAATCAAGAAATAATAGATAAATAAATATATGTCGATAGTCTATAAAATCGACTTTTTCGTTTTTACACAGGCACATTAAGATCGGCCACAAAATAAACATGGAAAGATGAGAAAAATAAAGCCTTTTTTGATTTTGAAAACGGCAGTAGTCTTAATTTATACGGTACTGCAGCGCATGTCCTTTGGCAGGATTCGTTGCTCTTGAATATCAGTCGTCTATTTGTCAAGTTGATTTCTGGGACAAGCAAGGAAATAGTGATCACAAGCATTGCACGAAGAAGGACAGATGGACATGTCTAGATCAAGTTTAGAATTTTAAAGTGCAATTAAAAAAAGTTCATATATACTAATAGTGATCACAAGATCAAGGATGATTATATATATGTACTTTATAAAGTCTGTGAAGCTTCCTTCGGAGTGCTACTAAGACCTTAACAAGACGAGTACTCTTGCCGTTCGAGGGTGGGAAGAAACGAAAAAAAACAAAAAAAATCACTTTAGTCTACATCGCTATACTTGGAGGGGACTTTGTAGAAAATGTAAAAAATATTGATTTGTGTGTGTGTGTGATTTGTGGCAAGTATACGGATGAAAGACTTTAGTTTTCGACAAAAAAAAAAAAAAGAACGCACTTCGCCTTAGAACTTTTTTCGCAAGTTACTGGAGTTACGTTGCTCGCTTCAAAAATCATGTTTCGATAACAACGCATCCAATCAAAGTTTCAAGTATTCGTAATACTATTAGTTATGTAGTAATGCTCGGAAGGTCAACTTTTTGGACCATTCAAGATTTCATCACGCCCACTATCGCCTTTTTACATCATTTTTGACAACTTAAGCCAATGAAAACAAAGAAAAAAAAATATTATCTGAAAAATTTCGAGTGATGTTCATATTTACACTTTTATTCTACTATTTGGATTAGAAGGAAACAACAAAAGTCTGATATACCCGATCAAATATCCAAGGAATAGGATGTCATAACTGCTTAAATGAAGCGCTTTGAAGACATTTGTCATGCAAGTGGTTCCCTTTCTCGTTACAGCAAAGAAAATGAAAATAATTCTCACTCCACGACACACTACTAACGTCAGTCTAATTTAGTCTTTACGCGGCAGTCATTCGACGATCACTTAGATTGGACACACAACCGCAACTTTAGCCAATCGACCGTTTGCAGACACGTCACGTTTGTAATTTTAGTAATTCACCTCAAAGCACGGCTTTGACGGATAAACGATAGATCAGGCGTCGAATAAAAACTTAATAATAAATAAATAAGCAATTTTCAGATGTACAACTGGGCCTAAGGGCTTCTGCCAACGAGGATACTATCGATGCACAGAGGCTGTAACATTTCATTAGCTCTGATGTGCAACGTACGGTATCGCGATGAACAAGTTGATGCACGTACGAACATTGTCAATGGTCTTCAACGGGAAATTTCTAAGCGAAAAAGCAAAACGTGTTGTTCGTCCGTTCGGCACAGGTACGACAGGTACACTAATCTATCTGTTGAAAATGTTGTTTATGGCTTTCAATTATGCTGAATACATCGAGAATGACCTCAATTGATCTTCTCGTGTAAGTTGTCACGCACCCGAAACTGGCCCGTCCTTTGTAAAATTTTTTCTTTAAACTGAAAGTAAATGTTGATGGAGCGAAGATTTAATTTTGATGAAATATTTTCACATTTGAAGCGTATATTTGTTAGTTCATCAGTCAGTTGTTTGCATGTGTTGTCACGAATGCGGCATTTCCAGAGTTAAGAGGCTACCTACCTACCTGCTAATTAATGCGCCGAAATTCGAGTTCATTCAATTCTAGTATCAAACACTCTTCATGACGTGGAGTAAAGTACTGAACCTGTTGAGTTACTACTTGAAATCTAATCAATGAAAATAATGAATAGAATGTTATGCGAGTTTTTTTCTGTTCTATGTTCGAGACATAACTCATATATATGCATATAAATAGTTTAATTAAGTGAAGTAAGAATCTCGAGAGATCGAAGTTGATAACAATAGGAATCTGAGTATCAATTTAGAAAAACATTTTTCGGATGTTTTGAAAAAAGAAAAGATTTTCCATCATTTCCAAGAGCATTTTAGACTTATCTGTGCATAGTCAAGGGAATAAAGAAGATATGGAAGAAATTTATGAGGATTTTTTTGCTAAAGAAACTCAAATTCAAGCGTGTTTCTCGTCAATTGGACGGTAAGATCGTTCGTTTTCTGTTTTGATCGAAATGTTTGCGACAAAGTGTTTTGCTTCTTCTTTCTTGGTTTTATTGATGAAAGACAGCTCTGTTTTTTTCTGTTCTTTTATTGAAAAATTTTACTTACTTTCCCGTACCATGACCCATAATGACCCAGGCATTATATGCACACATGTACGTATGCGCACATACTTATATATAAGCTGTTAATCATTAATGCATATACATGGCATTTCTTTTTCTTTCCTTCTTCTCTTTACAATGTACACGTTCTTAATTAACAGTACAATGCAAAATGCATGCAACGACGAAGCAACAATAACAACAAAAACAGCGCTACATTCCACTACAACTACAAATGCAAACACCTGTTATTCCAACATTTAAACATCGCTATGGTTTTTTTTTTTTCTTTATTTACTTATGGCCTTTTTTTTCGTTTGTCTATTTTATGTCATTACTCAAATTTCTCTCTTTCCATTTGACAAAGCCATGCAATAAATGAATGGCAGAAGTTCAGCTTCGAAGGTTTTGGAAAACATTGCCAGTATTAAGAAGAAAGCGCACTAGTGTTACTTGAGTTACTTATCGTTTACAAATGGTAAACAGTTGAAAGTATGACAAGTTTACGTAAATGTCTGTGGGTGGAATTGTGCAATTATTGTGTTATCAATAAAGCGAATAAATGAATAAACAAATTAAATGAAAAAACAAAAACAAAAACGAAAAGGTTTCAAAATTGTAAATCGCATTCGGGTGTTGAAGTGTATTCTAAACAGAACGAAGGTAAACAATGACTTGTAAGATATTTGGGAAAAATTTCTTGCAAGATAATGAACATTTTCTAAACAATAATTTAGGTCAGCCTTGCATATATACCTATACCTATATATATATATATATATACCTATATATATATATATATATATATATATATATATATATATATACATGTGTATGAATGTTAACATAACGATAACGAACACGTAGTGGTCACGTATATAACCTTTTGTTTTGAATTTCTTCCATTTAGAAGGCTTTGCGACTTAAATCCAATAGTTATTTTGCTTACGCATTGGCGGAGTTAATCGATGTTTGAGTCAAGGGGAAGGCAAATAATATGCACACTCAAATGATTTCGTTAAGAGAAATGCGTTCTAATTCTATACAAATTAATTTGTATAGATTTGGGGAAGAAATGCTTTTTTTGCATTGCTAAAGGAATTGTAGAATATTTAAAGTATGCCGAGAAGTACCAAGCAATCGGCATATGCCGTAACGTAAGGTTCATGTGTATTCTATTTCCCTCGTTAAGCTAGATCTCAATTATTTTCTTTGATAATAATCTTGCAGTCTATGCAGCCTTCCCTTTAAATTAGACTAGATGTACAGGGTGTTCCAAACTAAACTCAACAAATTCAATATGAAGAATTGGGCACAAATATTCTATAGCTCATAATAAAAGGTACGAACATGGAACACTCGTATCGACAAGGTTCACTTATTGCAAAATATAAAAGTAACTAAGAGGCTTCATCGCAGTATGAAAGTGTAGCCAGTTTACTCTGCGACTTTTTGTCACATCCACAAACGATCAGCAGCATGTCGATAAGGCTCTAAGTAATCCTCGTCGATATGCAAGGAAGAAATTTGAATTTGAATTAATAAGCAGACGATTTTTCGCTTGGCTGAATTGTACAGGAGTCCATGCGCTTATTGGTTGAAAACTCTCATATTAGTTTTATTCTTTCTAATACTTACTTATAAGTAATTTATACGAAAGTTCAATCCATTTAATTTAAAATGTAAATTATATTTCCGGACAAGCAAAAAATTGATATATATAAAATATACTTGCACACGGCATCAATAAAAACTAAATTTCAAATCAATTACAGTAACCTAAAGGTTTTTAATAAAGCGATTGCAATAACAAGAGGAGCAACAATAAGTGATGAATTAATTAAAATTTCATTATCTTTGATACTTAATGCTTATAATTATATTTATAAAAGTCTCCCCTTACTTTGCCAATAACACGAATAACTTTGGTGAATAAGGTCGTTGAGAGTTTGGGGTTCACTGGAGCAAGCCACTGGAACAAGCTTCAGCACAACCCTCAAGTAAGAAATTCAATAGAGTTGTAATGTACATGAGTGTGATCTTTGCGGCAAGCTCGCATATTCAATCTTTGACGATTATATGATCATTGAAATTGTCTTTTTTGTTGTAGCGAATTGATGGTCCCACGACATGTATGGCATGTTGGAATGTTTCGTCAAAACCGCATATCGAAAAATCCGAAATCATTTGCTTTTTTCCACAAAAAATCGGTTATCATATCCCGCTGTACGGTAGGAGTATTGAAGGTAACTGAAATGCCATTTTCATGTCCAAAACTGACTGGACTGTGCAGTCCACAAACCACACCCAGAAATTAATTTTATACCCGTAAAAATGCCTTAAGTGCAACAACAAATGTCTTTTCTTTACACCAAAGGGACAATAATCCTCACTGACGTACATGAGCTTCATGCCAAAAAAAAGCGAAACGTCTTTTTGCGCATAAAAGGTCCCCTTTTCTTAGCAATTTATGGGCGGACTCAAACCGAGACTTAACCAGGGGTAGAGCCGAGTAACAAACAGCTTTTCATTTTTAAATGAGAATGTTTTCGCCTCCTTCAGCTAAAATTCTGTACGCGGCTCTGCCTTGTTCTAAACATATGTGCCGATCAATTATAGATATCAAATACTTTGCGGTTTATTTTGTTTATTAAATAGCAAACCAATCCGCCATGCACTCCATAATGCCGATCATGTACATTGCATAAGACGAAATAATAATAATAAGCTTTGCTGGATATATTGATTGCTTTCGGATGTCTCTGCCTTATTCAATATCACTTAATTTTATGCGTTTTTGTAAAAAACCAGAAACCTTACAAGTGATTAAATAGAGAGTCTGCGATGTTTAATTGGATTTTTTTTTTTTTACGTTTCTCTTTCTGTTTTTTGGTGGAAATGCAACCAACGGATTAAATGTTAAATACTGTGGCATATAGTGGAAAAAAAGAAAAAGCTTTAGAAGATTACTAAGAGTATAACAATAGGACCACAAAGAATAAAGAATTTTTGATATTTCGAGTATTCAGCAACAACTTCAGTGACAACTGGAGCGAGAATTTCACATAAATTCCACCTTAAAATTATCAATTTCTTGTTCTTCGTTTTCATCTTCATCTTCCTCTTCCTCTTCGTCTTCGTCTAGATTTAGTAAATTTGAATAAACTTAATTTCTTCCTTCGAAAGTTAGTTATTAGCGAGAAAATTACCGCACTAACCACTATGATCGTGAAACTCCATTCTTGCTCCATATTCGCTTTCAACGATGAACGCTGAACAACGGCAGGCCTTCTCAGACCAAGCATCATTGCAAAAAACAAAAGCACTCGAGGAAAAATTTCATAAAATGGCAGTTTAATACATCAAGAAGCGGTAAAGTTTGAAAATACGCTAAAAGCGCTTGCTTCCGATGCCGCACAACACTTAAGCGAATTACTTTTCTTGCAATTGGTTATTCTCCATTGAAGACGTTACCTATCAACTACGCGCTACCTGTACACAACACACTCAGGCTTAAAAAAGCAACATTGTTGTGCTGGATTGAAAATAACTTCGCTCTCTTTTGATACAGTTTTAAGTAACTAGAAGAGCTACTCTGATCGTAGGAGCATTAGACTGCGTACCTCTCTTCTATCTCTTTCTTTTTTCTTGCTTCTTTCTGACCGTCACCAGCATCAGACAGACATTCTGCATCGATGCTTAAGCTAATGACATATAAAAAGTTATTAGAAACGCTTTCTTTCATTTAGTTATTGTAACATTTCTGTAATTATAAATCGAATTAACTGGTGGGGTGGAAGAGGAAATCATGCACTATGGAAGCTTATCTTATGCGGTCTCCTAATGAGCACAAGTTTCCATTTTTACTGCCCACGTTACCATTACATAATTCCAAAAATTTAGTTTTTAATGGGAATGCAAAAGAATTCAATTAATTTATTAATAAATAAGGGAAGTAACTCCAGTGATGCAAGTCTCTGTGTGTTGTATAGAAATGTTTGGAGAATCTGTTAAGCCCCGGGTTATGTCGAGCGAATGTTCCATGTATTATACTTTTGCGACTCGCTAGTGAAATTTCGAGAAACGGGGATAGCAGCATGTTTAAGTTGTTAACAGATCTGTTAAAGAATATACCTGCGAAAGCTTTAGCTTTTTCTGCTTTTCCTTCGGTTGCCCAGCCTAGGGTCTCGCGGATTTTCCAACACTTTTATTAAATTATTCCAAACTTCCTTTGTTCGTTTTATTTACCGATCATAGTTGAACTGTGGACTGAATGCGGTGAAGCGGCCTTACCTTAAGTTTTGGGCCTAGTTTACCTCATAGAATCAACATTTAGAATATATATATATATATATATATATTAGGTATATTATATCTCCGATCGTTCGATTTATCGATTAGCTAGGCCACCAAATACGAACACGCGCCAACCATTGCCAACCAATGTAAAACTGTGAACCGGGAAACGTGGGCATGATGGCAGATCATTGTCAGTTATGAACGAATATGATTTATATATATATATATATAATAACAATTGACTTAAAATATATTTATGCGGAGGAGGTTGTATTATGGCCACTACGACACAACCGCAATTTTTTGTCCGATTACTAATTTTAGTCCATACTTACGATTGCGTTGAAGTGCACTGAAGCGAACCATTTTTCTTGAGGTTTTGAGAGAACAAAATGCTATGTACCCGAAGCTTTACTTTTTTTGTTTGATCCGAATAAAAGTTAATCTAACGGGTCGTGAAAAATAGCCACACTAAGATCAGCCAAAGCCTTGATGAAGCTTCGATGAGTTATTGGCGTCGACGATAAAACTATTATTAATTGCATTAGGCTTATGATCTTGTGTTTGACGGAATCAGCTAAATGTAATGCATTATGCGCCGCTCCACTCCAAGGAATGCATGATTAGAGAAAGATAAAATAGTGAACACATAGACGTCATAATAGGATGAAGTGGTTTTTTTAACACGACAAGCACTAAACAAGCACACATTCTTCTTCTTTTGTTCACCAATTATTCAAATTGATGAGTTAAGGTCTATCTAAGCAGCGCTTTGATCCTTACCAAAAACAGGTTGATTTCAGAGATATTTCAGAGATAGGCGAGTGGCTTTTTTGCCACGACAACAGATAAGAACGAGTGAGCTAGTGACTCGCAAGGGGCAATGCGTCCAAAATGTGTACTACTTTTTCACAATAAAAATATTTTCTTATTAAATACCGTTAGTAAATTCATGTCTATTCACAATAACACGATAAATGGAGCATCTAATCGATTCTCCTAAGCCTTATCGAATCGCTGAATTTAAATTCTATAAAGTTAAGACGTAGCCCGGCGGCACAAGCGTCATAAACCAGGCGAGGCAGTAAAGATTACCTTCAAAAGACCTGCCATTAAACTGTAAGACCGAGAAAACTGCTGTTTCCGTATTTTGAAGTTTCTTCATGGACCGTTTCTTCTTTTAGTATTCATTTGGAAAAGCGTTACTATCCGTACTTAATGAATTATAATAAAATGCACCTCTGTAGATGTAAAAAGTTAAAAGCAATAAAAAAGTACTTGAAGGTTTAGAAATTAGCTAATTCGAGTCGTGCAATAAACAAAAAACTGTTTAAAAAGAATTAAAATAAAAATACTAAAAAGTGCAAAGCAAAACTTTTAATTCTGCTGCAGTGTTTTAAATAGAAAGAATGTGAACTTCTATGGCGAACTTAAGAAGATCCAGCAAAGCAGATCGAATGGAATACTGAATATAATTTTCGAAGTCTGCATCCCCTGTTTTTTCTTGCTAGTTGAGTAGTCTCTCAGGGACGTCGCTTGTATTTGTAGGCACGATGACGCTCAGGAAGGATGGTAGGTTTAGTGGAGAGAGAAAATGGAGTACGATTTGCACGAACGACTTGAGGGTGGAAACATAATAAACCGTGAGGAGGACGAACGTAAGCTTTACGGCGAGCGGAAGCCAACAGAAGTTTTTTTAAGGCTTTTAATTGGCGGAATACTTGCTTTGGAGGAGGTAGCTTTACAGAAGCACAACACAGCCCTGGGTTCCTGGCTTTGTTCAAAAGCATCGGTTGCGTTATCGGGTGGCTTATCATGCGTTTAGTATTCGTTGCGCTCAATCGCTGTTTTTTTTTTGTTTTTACTATGATCGATCACTCAGGGAATGGCCCCTATACGTCTACCACGGCGATGATCAGAAAGCAGTGAGCAAAGAGAGAAGGAGATAGAGAGTGGCCGCAGTCTGGTGGATGTGCTGCACATGCTGTAAAGATTTGAACCCGCCAAAACCGACTTGGTAGTCGCGATGCTTCTCTACTCAGTTATGGCAGCTTTTTTCGAAAGTTCGAATATGAGTTCAGTCCAAAATACGTGATTTCGCCGTCTACTAACAACAACGTCAAGAATTGCTGATTCTTCTCATCAGTTCTCCTGCGTAGAAAGAGACAGCACCAAGTTTTAATGGCATTAAAGTTTACCCAATTAAGCCGATATCGTTCAGATATTTTGGCGCTGGTTCCATTTTGATAGGCCGCTTATAGTGCAGCGTTTATCTTGAAATCCGGTTCTGTATTGAAGGGGAATGAACGAATCACAGAATGTGCTCTCGTCTCTAGGTGAATAAATTGACGGACACGAGCTCGTTAATTAAAACCAGTGAAACAGATAGGAAAGAAGCAGAACGTTGCGGTAGTTCTGCGTTTACGGTAAACTCATTTGAAATAAATCTGTCGACTAGAACTCTTATCGAAAGGTTAGTTAAGAAATCCAGTACGAATCGAGCGAAATTGTAAACTATTAAAGTTGTGGACATGTTTTCATAGAGAGCAAAGTATAAGAATTTCAACGACAAACGATTTTTGGGATAGACTTTCTGAATGCTTTGCTTGCAACCGTCGAAGTTAAAGAGTTAAAAGCTTAATGTTGTCATTGCGCAACTGGACAGATTGTGTTGGAATTACATTTGAAAACTTTTTTCTTTTTTTTTAATTTATCATTTCAATTACTAAAGTTGCAATAAGCAACGTAAAGATAGAAGAAAAAAAAATCACAGTCAATCAATGTCTCAAATAATTTAAAAATTAATCCAAAATTCTGCAGGCAGTTATCTTCAGTAATAGCTTCGGCCTCAGCTATGTGTGAGATAAGCTTTCTTATACTATGTATGTTACAATGCATAAGGAAGTGATTCGACTACTCATGCATTTGTCTAAATGGAAAAAGGATTTATCGTTTCGCTTTTAAGTAAATCACCAAATATGCTCAATTACCACACGAGCGGTATAGCAACAAAAGTTTTACATTTTTTGTTTGTTTTTTTTTTTCGTTTTCTTCTATCTTCAAATACAACTGCGGGCACTCGTAAACCTTTGACCCCTAAAACAAGGAACCGTTCAACGTTGATTCGCTTAGACAGTCAGGTTAAATTTCTTTTTGGTTACACTGGCGCGCCTACAATTCGGGAGACCCAGACAATAATGATAACAACAACAATCGTGATAATAATAAAAATTTAATTAAATTCCATACACATACAAATAATAATATTATCCACAAAGATCTTAAGCGAAAAGTTATTGTGTTCCGCAGTCTAAAAGTCTACAATCCAACGAAGCATGCTGAAAAGAGCGATAGGGAGGGAACGACAGAAAGAGAGAGTTTCTCACTTATATTAGCCGTAGATAAAACTGATACGAAATACACTATCGAACTCATTCAAGCATAATCGCTAGAGTTATTTGCTGTTGTTTTCAGTTAACGGCCAAGCATAGAAAACCAGGTAAACATATGTAAGGGAAACCGGTAAACAAGCGATTTCTATGTAAAGCTTCAATGAATTCGCATGCTTATTGGAGTTAAGCTGATGATGAGATGCGCTTTCCTCGGGTAGCCCCAAACTTATGCGCATACGTAATAGAAAAGTACACAGAAAAAATTTATATTCGTCTTGAGACGAATTGTGAACACACTCTACCTAAACGACACGTACATCAAGTGATTGATTGGTTTGACGGTTACCGAGCACTGCACCTAGCAATAGGTTTCTTAAGCGATTATACAAGTTTTCGCCGCAACCGTCAATTGGATATTACGTCCTCGTCACTTTGTCGTCGCGTTTACACTCAAGGTCACTTTTGTCACTGACGATGAATTTATCTGAGTTTGATAAAACTTGCTCTTGCATCAGGATTTAGCTGTAAATTTTAAGTTTTTCTTCTTCTTCTTATATTCTTAAGGCTTGCGGATTAATCAAACCTATTTTCGATTATTGCCTTCATTTTCACAGGAACGGAAGGATTGCGAATATTTTTTAGTATATCGAAGGGAATTACCAGTAGTACCAGCAGTATACTGGCTTCTTTCGGTGGTCCCTAGAGAAAATGGCCAGAAGTCCACTACGAAAGAGAAGAATAACAAATTATTAGTTTGTATATTAGGTTATATCACTTTTTTTTTGAATCAATTTCTGCTTCATTCTAAAAGCTATTAATGAACGCTAATGCCTTCAAACTTTTATTATTCTCCTCATTATGACAAATTTCATCGCCATGCTCGTTAAGCAAGTTTCAAACAAGTTGAAACTGTTCTGTTAATTTATACCAAACTTTGAAAACTTTTTGCTCCGATAACTTAGGTTCTCGTACGTAGACATTTCGAATGGGGCCGCACTGTCCAACTTAGAGATTTACGGATTTGTAAAATTCCAAAAATGTAGGGATGTATTATATACGGAAGGAGATGAAATGGAATGACACACATACGCCACACAGAGGGGATCTAGTCTAATAGATATAAAGTCTAGACGTTTTTTCCTACGGCGAATATCAGAACCGATTACTTTATATCTATCTGTCAATCTTTCGGTCTAACGCGACCAAGATACTTTAAACTCAAATACAATCGTAGTTGTATTGCGAACAAAGAACGTTATCATGAATGTGTCCTACTGCCTTGCATTGAAGGATGAAGGATAAAATGGGAAGAAAGATATTTGATTTGTCAAAAGTTTTTAAAATTTCATAAATACAATATGGACGAAAATATGATTATTGACTCCACCCACTGCCTAGCAGCAGCACTGCCTACTACTACTACTGCTACTACTCTACCTTTTTCTTATCGTAATTCTTAGATTGAGTTGAAAGGTTATTGAGAACATTCACTGGATGTGTGAAAAAATGATTTGCTATTTCTTCAACTTAAAGTTTTGTTCAGTAGTACAAGATAGCATTTCCCCTGCCACGTGTACCGTTTTCAGTACACGTGGACAGTCGAAAATTTATTTATACATTAAGTTCAATTTTTTTTAAATTGAAAAACCAATCATTGTTAATAATATTTTATGCACACAACTGAGACACAAGTATATATAGAATACATTTCTATAAATAAAGTGCAGTATGTGTGTAGGGTTCTTTGCTTGCAGAAAAATCTTTCAAGTAATATCGTGCACGTTGTAAGAATAATATAGGGTTCGAAGTGTGGCTTGAATTAAAATTTCGCATTTTAATAATTGCAAATATCAAATATATATAATCAAGTGGAATATATAGTAAGAAGATCACTATAAAGTATAAAGAAATGTAATTAAAGATACTTTTCTTGTTTGCACGCAAGCCAGTGAGGAGTATTTAAAAATTCGATTTTAGCCGAATTTTCAATTTTTAAGCACTTTAACGCGAGTGGGCTACGAAAAATACATTAAATAACATAAAAAACAAGGTAGGAAGAAGATAAGGATATGATTTAGAAAAATGCTTGTAATGCCAAAGAGAAGAAAATTTTAATAAAAATTATGTAAAATAAATTTAAATTCAAGAAAACAAAAAAGAAGAAATCGTGATCGAGAGCGTTGAAGAACTCTATTCCCAGAGCATATTATTAAACGATTACCGAAGGGAACGAAGGCCTACACCGTTTAACGTAAGCAATGTTGAATGAAGAAGTTTTTCAAGTGTTTTAATGGATCAATTTTTACGCTCTATTGATGAGGTGTGAAGCGAGACTGATAGGGATCTGAGGAAATTATGTAATTTAGTTATACGATTTAATAATTGGAAAATGTTATCATTTTATTAAAATATAATTTTAATATTTAAGTTAAACTAATATTTCTTTACTGGACTATTACGTTATGCTAAAAAGAAAGAGGCTGCATAAGCAGATAGTTGACAGATATATTAAAACCAGTTTGAAAAGAGAATCGTATGCGATGCTCAAAACTACAGCAAAAACCTGTATTAAAACGCCTATAAGCAAAGATTCACCCAGAGCTACTTTATCAACGAATCTAGTAAGCTGTTGTAGCGCAAACAGCTGATGCCAGGTATAAAAACCATGACTACCCATTGCGTACGCGGGGTAAACTAAGCAACGTTTTACTCACGTTTGGGTTTTTTTTTTCAATTTTTTTTCTTTTTTTTTTTTTTTGCTTTAAAGCAATAGCAACAATAACATTGATTTGTTGAATATTGTGCGGAGAGTAAGCAGGCGTGCGTTGTTTTTATTTTTATTGAGCTGTTGTAAATATAATAATAACTGACAGGCAAACAAGCAGGTAGAGAGTGAGCAGGTTTTATCTAGATGGTTTGCTGGCTGCTGCCAAAAGTTAACTTAAACATTCGGCCAAATTAATGCTTCAAGTTAGTCAATCATTAAGCGCGGTCTGTGCATGTGTTACGGAGTTTTGCCGTTAATCGTTTATCAACGCAAATCAGTGAAACGTTGCGTGGTAGCAGGTGTAGGCCATTTAATTTGTTGCAGGGGAACGAACATCGTTTAGTTTAATCGTTTTGTTTAGTTTCTACAGAAATACCGCAATAAAATGACGCGTTTTAAGAGCGTTGCGCGCATGGGTTTCGATTTATTGATATTTGCGTCATTGTGTTTATCCGAGGTGGCATTGCGCAAATGGTTTAAACCTTATAAGCGGGGATTTTTCTGCGATGACGAGTCTTTACGTTATCCCTATCATGAGAGCACAATAAGTGTTGTGGCCTTAATCAGTATAGTATTGGCAGTGCCCAGCTCTGTAATGCTGGCCGTGGAGTTGTTTAAGCAAACAGCCACATCGCTAGGAGAGAAGCGGAAGAGCGGCGCAAACAAGGGATGTCATTTGGGCCGCAGACTAATGCAATCTTATACGCAAATAGGTTTTTATTTATTTGGCTTGGCTTTAACTCTCATAACTACGCATATAACTAAGTATTCAGTGGGTCGTCTCAGGCCACATTTCTTTGCTGTATGTCAACCTTTAATGTCCGATGGCTCTACTTGCTCCGATGCAAGGAATCACGATCGGTACGTCGAAGATTATGATTGCGTTGCGAAAAATATGTCAACCAATAGCATAGCCCAAGTGGGTCAATCTTTTCCAAGTGGTCACGCGAGCATATTTTTTTATGCTATGATTTATGTGGCAATATATCTTCAAGCAGCTCTAAGTACACGAGCTTCGAAATTACTTAAGCACTTACTACAATTTATTTTCATTATGTTTGCCTGGTATGTGGCTTTAACGCGCATTTCTGATTATTGGCATCATTGGTCTGATGTAATGGCCGGCACAATTTTGGGAACATTGATAGCTTTTGCAGTTGCTCTTTACATTTCGCAATTATTCGCACGAAAACCAACGCGTTCCAATTCGAGTCTGGCACCAAAGACGCCCATCAAGCCGTCAAGCTCCCCCTCATCGTCTGCAAAATCGGCAAATAGTCCACCCGGTGTATTACCAGCGTACACGTTCGGTACTTTGCCCTATATACCGCATCCTCATGCAGCCGCTGCTGCAGCAGCAGCCGCTGCAGCGGCGGCAGCTCAACAACAGGCTCAATATGCCGCAGCACAAACTTACCACAATTACGGTTATGTGCCATGATTGTGAAAGTCGTCAGTCACGTTCGTTCAACACAGTTCATTGCAGTACGGCGGCTAAATGCAGGCGAATTTTATACTGTCGTCGATATTCATTGGCACATAAAGCATGAAATTGCGTGTACATGCGTGTTTGTTTGTTTTTTTGTCTTTTTTTCTTGAGACATGTTATTTAACTATTTGTTGTCGCGACGACTGTAATTTGTATCTACCACGTATATCCATCCATCCACCTTCCTCATTATTTTGGTTTTTTATTTCTTGTCAATGATTTGCTGCAAAATTTTTCTTTTTCTTTTTCTTTTTTTTCGTTTTAGTTTTAATTTATTTAAATTAGTTAAATTCTTAAGCAAAAGACAAAATACTTTTATATATGTGTGCATGTATATAAAATATTATAAGTTTAAACCAATGCCGTTGTGTTTTTTTACTTTAGCGTTAAAACTTGTTTTTTTTTTTTCTTTAGTCGTAGGGTGTGGGTATGCTGTATATAAACTAGTATGCAGATCAGTTGACCATGCTTAGTATTATAATTTACTTTATGCATATGTATATCAAAATTAATAGCGAAAAGACGCAACCCGCTGAAAGTATAGGTCAATCGTTTGCCTGAAGGTTTTCAATCATGGAGCAGAAATGGGGCAGTACAGGTAAGTTTCTAAGGACTTAGAATCGGTGAAAATCAAGTTTAGTTGTTAATGCACTCCAGATAGAAGTTACGCTACCTGGCCTTCGTGGCCATACTAAGAAACATAAGTTTTGTTTGATGAGCCGAACATACATACTTAAGGTTCATTTTCATTTCGTCCATCAAACACGACGGTTTGTATACAAAATAATGATACGTCTTGCTTAACAACCGCCGAAACTCAATTGTTTACAAAAGCAAAATATGTCATGTCATGTAATTTGATTATATAATGAGCAGATTTGAAGAGTTTTCTTATAATTATATAATGATTGGAATAAGAATCTTTGGCAAAGGCGAAGCCAAAGACAAAGGAAAGGCTTTCTAATAAACAGTATTTGTTGTAATGCTTCCTAAAGTAAATTTTGGTTACACTTGCTGTTTGGTGTACTAATGCTAGCCTCTGTGAACCAGCATTCTTCTTAACTCGATTAACTTACTCTTACTGCTCCATATTAAAGCCAATCGCTTTCCTCCTCCTCCTTATTGAAGGACACTTGCACCAATGCGTTTATAGGTTGACCTGGACACATTTAATGTTTTACACTAAATGTAGCGTTTAAACGCTTTCTTTAACAGCAGTAGCGGTAGTACTTGCACAAATCGATCCGGTTACGCTTGCTGTTTTGCATTAACGCTAGTATCCCTTCTTCTTCTTCTACTTCTATATTGCTAGATCTTTGGCTTTTCTCTCGCTATAGTGCTTATCAAGGTAGGTTTGGTTAGATTTGGCCCCCTTTTATTCTTAACCATTGTTGTTTGTTTCGTTTTATTGGAAAATATTACTCTCTGTATTCTTGACTACTATCTGAACTACGTTGGCTCGCAGGCTGCAGGCTTTCTGCAGATTAATTGTGCGCTCTTCGGGTCCATCAAACATTGGTCGAGTAAAGACTTCATCTAATGGAATTACATAGAGATCCGAAAGGTTTGCCTCTTCTTCCCAAATACATCTATCGCTTACCTCTCTCATATCACTGGACATCATTTGAAGCTAACAGTTGATGTTATTGGTCGCGACAAAGTATAATAGTATTGCGGAAAATAGGCATAGAGGTGGAGGAAAATACATTTTTCAGTTTGCATCATTATGTGATAAATATGTTGTTGACTGCATGGGTCTCAGTCGTAATAAAGAATTGATTTTTATTGTTTTTAATCTTTATTGACTTCCCTATATCGTTTAGTAACAACAATGTGGTTTTTTAAAAACAAAATCTCGGTCGGTAATAACCTAAATTATAGCAATATCCCAAATTATAATAACCGAACGAGAAATTGTTGTCTACTTTTTTGCGTTGTAAGATCAATGATTCATTAGCTTGTGTCCTATGCGAACGAGTCTTAATGGGAACCCTTTCAAATAAGTTACTTAATAGCATATGAATCACAATGCAGGCGACAGTGGCACCTATCACGCCGCCAAATACAACATCCGACCAGTGGTGACGGTATGATGTTAAACGTTCGACAGCAACTAAAATGGCCAGCATCCCGCAACCGCATTGTAAGAGGAGACGACAATATTGAAGCCATAGTGCGTGTTTTGTTGTGAAGCGAGTCCGAAGATACATAATAATGAATGCCATGGCATATGTGGTCGTTGAGGCATATGAACTGGGAAATGAATGACGCATTTCACTTAAAAGTTTTATGCCGGAGGTGAATGAAGAGCATGTATACTCAGCTATGTAAAGCTTAAAGTGGCTAACATGCGTACAGGCGGTCGAGTTGATTGTTATTATGGGTTGGCATACTTCAAAAAAGTAGGGTGCCAAACGTCCTGTTAATCTTTGCGTTGAGATGGTAACGATAACAACTAAAGCCAAACCAAATAGATACGCACCCAATATAGCGAAACAATCACTGATTATGGTAGGAATTTGTATACCAGCTATTATGTAGCGTGTCTGAAAGTTACTGGACGATGAAGATGTGTCCTTCATGATATTGATAACACTCATCAGTTTACTGCACAGGACCACTGTTGCCGGTATGGCCAGTACGAATATTCCAATATGTATCGGTTTTAATAATGTATTCAACTTGTAAGGATACATAAGGGACTTATCGCCGCAAAAGAAACCACGCGTGTTCGTTTTAAGTATATTCGGTAAGATCACTAAAGCTACAAAGTAAGTGCTTGCCAGTAGTAAACAATCCAAAATTACGCGCACTACTGAACCTGATTCCTTATGATGAACTTTTCTCATATTCAAATATGTTTATATACGTTGCGTTTTCTTTGGTGAACTGTATCTTTAAAACTAAAATGTCTTAAGATTGGTTAGATTGGCTGAACCCCTTAATATATGAACATGATAAAATTATTTAAATTTTTTAATTATGTTAATTTGTATCTTTTGTGTTATAAATTAATTGTTAGTAAACTGTTTCGACATTTGCGAATTTTTATCGATTAAATATTTTTTGTTGCACAGATCAGGGTTTCCTAAATAAAAGCATAAAATCAAAGCTGCTCGTTAGCAGCTGACCATCAAATGCCGATCGACTTCGATTGATGTCTTAATTAAATAGGTATTTATTGAGTGACGCCTGTAATAGTATCGACTTCGAGCATGGTTTTCCCTTCCCTCGAATGAAGACCTGACGACTATCCCCCATCCCCCATCAATCAATTAATCGATCCATTTGATCCCATACATTCGCAGTATCTATGCAAGGGAGCACTTCAAGAGTTCTCTTCAAAACATGAAATGGTTCACTCCTGGTAATTTATTTAGTTCTCTTCAACAGCTGCCAGATACCAGTTACAGTTACAATGAATTATTTTACTAAGAGTAAGGGACTTCTTACTGCTCCTCCATAGATTGATTGCAAGAACCAAATCTTTTTCATTTACAAACTATTCCCCGCATTTGGTATATGCAGAAGCGAATGATTAATGTTCTCTGATTTCGGTCGTTTGCCATAAAATTTAGATTGGGAAGCACTGTTTTTATACTACGTTTTTCGGTAAGTCATAAGTCAAACGTTTCAGTTTTTTCTCTTTCTTTCAGGCGTTTCAATGGAAAATATAAAAATTAAATGGCAATCAAATCTTTACACTAATAGTTGTTACTAAGACTACATTAAGCGATGCACGGTGGGTATGCAGCAGGAATAAAGCTTATCGAGCTGAAAGTGAATTGCTATACAGCAATTGCTTGCTAAGAATTTGTACTCTCTCTATCCTACGGATCTTATCACATCAGACCACTAAAATACGTTTATAACGTAATCAGTAATCACGAACACGCAATATACGTACATTACAAAAATTTCGATATAGGGGTAATAATAGAATCGTTTTCATAAGCCTTTTAAAATTCGTCGAATCGGTCCATTCGATCGCAGTCAATAAAATTTTAAAAGCTTTGCATTTGCCCTCACCCTTACGTATTGTAATTATTTGTGGCTCTTGAGCACGCAACTTTATTCACGCGACTTCATCTGTTGTGTTTTTCATATGTGATATTACGTACGCCAGAAATACACCAAATTTTGCATTCCGCTTCTTCCACATAACTACACACATTTGCCATGAATTATAGATTTTATACCGTTCGTCATTTGTGGCGTAAGAGTATGTTAAATTTGTGTGTATGTATGCACCACTCAAAATAGTTAAGCAGCCGCGTAAAAGAGCTACGAAGTGGCAGATTATTTTTATCGTAATAATCCCTTTAATATGGGTAGCAAATAAAAGCGTTTGGAGCATAGGATCCGACGAGGTAAACGCGTTAATTCTAACTCAAGTATATGCGCTTTTTCTACACCCATCACACACGGATGAGGGTCATGTTCATTTTTTCATTGCAAAACCCGACAAAGTGTACATATTCTTGATCAGCATCAAATTTTGAATTGATTTAAACGTATCCGTCTGTCCGTCTACGTAATAACTGTTCTAAGCGTTCTGCTGGCCGCAAAATTGAAGTTATCCCCTTCAAATTTGGGTTTTTGCACGCAGGTTGTTACTGAAAATGGGTCCAATCGGGCGGAAGACACGCATACAGTACCGCAAAAACTTAGGACACCTCTGTTCGTCAAAAGGAATCAATAATTGGTTTTTGGGAAAAAATTGACAACGCCAAGGTGGGAAGTATATAGAAAAAAAATTCAGGAAGTATATAAAATCTTGGTCACTTTTAAATTCGCAATGTAACTGAGTATGTCCGTATATTTGTCTGTCCAACTGCCAACTGCATAGTACGTGCGGTAACCTTCCTTTGCTTCGAAGAAATTAAGATATCGCCGCTAAATTTGCAAAACAAAATGAAAATTACCTAAACCGGTCAAAGGACACGCCTACAACACCCGTACGGTACGCCTATGGAGTAAAAACTTTGAGCGCCTTTGCTTTCCATGCTTTCCGCTGATTACTGATAAGGTACAACACGTTAGCCATATAAATTTCTGCTTTTATTCTGAAGATAGAAAAAATCAGCCTGGAACCGGCCAATATTATAGGGCAGGAAAATTTAGTTCTTTTCCTGGAACTTGAGTCCGCTAACACTGACTACCAAGTCACGATTCTTATCTACTTGGCCAGTCATGCAGAATTCCAAATGAAACATAGCGGACACCGTGAAGTGACGCATTATTTTGTCGTTAATAATAATCCCTTGGTGCACATATATCAAGTAAAAGGACATGGAGAGTAGTACAAAGCTAACTGGAAAGAAGAAAGATATGACTTTAATTGTATAGGATTAAAAAGCAAATAATAAATGATGGGAAATAATGTTTTTTAAATAAGCTTTGGCTTAAGTGAACTAAAAAGCAGCAAATCAACGTTCTCTCAATGATTCTCAAGTTGCAATTCGTAAAAGCTTGGGACGTTTACAAAACATCGAATCACCTACACATTAAAATATATTTATTGAACGCCTGAAACTTTCAAAAAAAAAAAAAAAAAAGAAAGTACTTGAACAAAATTTATTTTCCATCTTTGGAATCAATTAAATGAAAGCTTGTTTCAAAAAAAAAATTTTTGGACAAATTATTAATTTTCCCCTTTTTTTATAACTACACTCTCTACTAGTCGGGTCGTTCTGTAATAATTACTTGTAGACATACGCTTCCTATGATTCTCTTTTCAAATGAGAATTAACAGAATAAGCACAGAGGAGGTCATCCAACAACTTTGATAACAAAGTAAAAATAAGTCAACATTAGCTAATGATCTAAAATATTCACGTTTGTGCGGAAGTTATTAGCATACGAATGGATGCCATACAGAAACTGGAATAAATAAAGTTTACACAATGTATAATAATTTTCAAGTTAAACAAAAAACGATTCATTTTTGAAATTTTCAAAAAAAATCAATTCAATTTTGTTAAACGGATTTTTATATATTAATAAAAAACCCGAATAAGTAAAAAACAACTCTTTGGTGTTTATTACACCAAAGAAATTCTTGCGTTTATTTTTGTCATACACCAGCCATCATCGCAAATTTAAATGTTTTCAGAATCATTCATTACATGTCTAAGAAAACTTGTCTGCACGTATATATATATATATATATATATATATATATTTATATATATTTATGTACACATAATGCTGTACCCAGAAGGTACGACCGTTCTTCAGGCTAAATTGCGCGAGTATATCGAATATCGCGAACATTTTTTTTTAAATGGCTTGCGCTATGAGAGACATCTGCGTCAAATTTCACATTAGGGTTTTAGCGTTTGGTTTTGTACGACACAAGTGCATTCTTTCCGATTTTTACAATGCGCGATTTTGTTGAGCAGCGAACTATCAATCGAGAGATCTACGCAAACGACCCGAAATTAAGTGATCACAGTTTTAACAGTTAACAGTTAACAGTTTTCTCCAACTATATCCCGTACTGTGCACTATGAATTCCCTCCGCCTGTTAACAAGCAACTTTATTTGGGTGTTATGCACCGTTTGCGAAAAGTTATTCGCAAAAAGAGGCCGGAAAAAATTTTAAAAGAGGAAAAATTCAATTGGTCTTACTTTTTGGACAAGTACATTTGTATGTATATATAGCTACGTAGGTACATATGTAGAAATTCATGTGTATATGTTTGTTTACATGCTTGCAGATAAATTGATACTTGTATTTAGTTTCTTTCTTAACCATTGCAAGATCCCGATTATGGTGATATAACGAGCCATCTATCCTTTCATCTACCGCTTGATGATGAAACTCTATACACTCTATACACTCTATACACTATAAAAAGAAAACATCATGAAGCGACAATTATCGCTTCACAAATTGTTTTACTTGACACCAACAGGAAAAGCTTCAAATTTGGATGTGAAAAGATATACGCTTACAATTGGTAAACAAAATGAAAAAAATATACTGAACCAAGGTTTCAAGTTCGCTCATGTCGAACATATAGCAGGCATTTATCACAAATTGGCTAAAAATATTTATCCAAATCATATAAAATTTCGGAACAAAAATAATACGCGTCAACTAAATGACAACTAAATCTCAATTTGTTTAGAGATAAAGTCAGAGGCATAGTGTGCTCACGCTTCAAACTCAAGGTCAATCGAAAGCAGAAATAGTCGATAACGTTTATCACGAGCACTTTTATACAAAATGATCGTTTCTTCGTATACTTTCGCATTGTTTTCCGCTATCGGTTAATAATAGCAGCAATCGACTTGATTTTTATTCTCCCCACCGAAAGGTAGACTGGTGCAAACGTTTGCAACACCCAGAAGGAAGTTTCAAGAGCCCGTTGGAATCACATCAAACTCTGAACGGATTAAGCATGTCCGTCTGCCTGTTGGTCTGTCTGTGCAATGGCTACAAAAATGAAGGCACTCACTGCAAATTCGACAGAAACATTATAAATTGTTTCATGCATGTTGGTTGTTGAAAATGAGCCCAATGGGTTGAAGTTCAAGATTACACTGCTACGTAAACTGTGCTACTTTTGCTTTCAGAAGTAAAAAAAAAAAAAACTTCTACATACAAAAATAAAATTTTGCATCTGTATTCTATGGGTGATAATAATACAGAACCCAGACAAATATGAAAACAATATGTCTGTCACGCCTACCTTGTATTATAAAATATTAAAATTGTATTCTTTACGACGATTAAATGACTGCGATGCGTATCGAACACTGAGTCCACCTAGGCATGTCTGCCTTTCTAACCGTCAGCCTCTGTGAATTTTTGTGGGAAGCATTCCTCTGATAGCGATAATTAAGATATCAGTTTCAATTGTGGCCAAGGCATCGGAAGTTGTTCTAGGCAGATTGCTGTTTCAAAATGGCGAAAATCATACATACACACGGATACATAATACAAAATAAATTGAGAACACCTCCGCTTTCATAAGCGAAAATATGGAATTTTTTACTCATCACTCACTCACAAACTACAGCAATATTTAAGGGCGACAATGCGGCGTACAGAATATTCGATTAAATTCGAATGTAAGTTTTTTTTTTCTTTTTACTTGTTCGCATCGATAACTAGCTCGCGAGCTCGAAATGAGTTAAGTTCAGCAATAATGCAATGAATAAATATCTGTTATGGATGAATAAAATTGCACGCAAACACTAAAAGTCGTACACACAGGCAACGCTTTGAATTTTTAGGCTGATTTAAAAGTTTGAGTTTAAGGATAACAAAAAACACTATTTACTTCTGGTTCATTTTTTTTTTAATCCATAGATCGGAAGAGTTATTTCGAGGGGTTCGTATCTTGCATACCTATCTTTTTCAAGACTTTACAATATGCGGCGTTCGTGGTCGTCTATTTTCTATTTTTGGGATCAAAAATTTATATACCCTGTAATACCCTCTTCCCAATATAACTGAAGAGTAATCAGTAAAGAATAAAATAATGGAAAACTAAACCAAATAAATTTTGGTCCTTTTAATAATCTACCTTTTATAATTTATGAGTGACGAGCAAATCTCGATAAATATTTGCTTAGAGAAAAAGAAGTGCTTGAAGGCGTTGGTGTGGGCGAGCCCTGGGACGGGTTTGGTGCCAATGCGTTTGAAATCGACATCTTGAGTTTTGCAAGAAGGGGAGTGTCAAAAACACTTATCTCCACAGCCATACTGGACAGATGGACAGTCATGCTTAGATCGTTTCAGAATTTAACCCTGATCAAGAATATGTATGGTGTATCCTTTATAGGGTCTGCAAAGTTTCCTTTTGTCGATTGCATACATGATGACGAAACAAATATACGATATATGTATATGTACATGTACCCATCGTTTTTCTCCATAAACCTTTTATATTGAAATTGTGATTAGAACAAATATATGGAGGAAAGAAAATAACTAAATGGATTCTATTATATGGATATATATATATATAGACGAGAAGTAAAGCTACTTCATAAGTTTATCGTGCAATATTTCGTTGGCTTACGAATAATTTACAAACTTAATGGAGCTCTCGTGTTAGATAAGCAGTTAAACACTGTAAATTAGATGCTGGAAGAAAAAACCAAGTCAGGGTTACGTTAGACAAAAAAGTAGGTTGTAGGAAAATAATGATGAATACAATGGGTAACGAATACAAAAGCCCAAAGTTAGTGGCTGATGGAAACTAAACATTAAAATAATCATTTCACAGCTCTTTTAAATCGAGTAATTGTGCCTTAATTAACAAACTTATAAGTGTAAGATAGAGAAAACTCATGTACATATGTATTAAAAGCTTTAACTTTAGCATGCAATAGATAAAGCTTTTATGGTAAAGATCGTTAAGAACAGTAAATGAAAGTACACAAAAGCTTACAATCCACACAACAGAGAATTACTAGGTAAAAGAAGAAAAATGAGTGTAAATAAATTATGGAGAGCGTTATATGAGTTACAATTACTGCGAAGAATCTAATAACCATTGACTAACATTGCTTATAATAAAGTTAAATAAAAGAAAAAAGAAAAAAAACAAATTTAATTGAATAATGCTTTAAGCAGCCAAAGAGCCGAACAGCCTAAGTAACTAAGGAACGGCGTAGAGGAAAAAATCTCTTTAGATTAATTTAGCGGCGCTCATCACTTATTTATTTATTTATTTTTTTTTTTTTTCTGTTGCATTGGTTGCTTTATTTTATTCGGTTGACAAAACTACCCAAACAGTTACTGACTCTCAATGTTATAGTAAACGTTTTCAAGTGTTGATCTATTGCTAAGTGAAGCGTTGCATTAAATATAATAAATATCTTCTTTTTTTTTCCTTTATATATAATATATACATATATATATGTATATATGCATATATTGTTTTTAAATTTTTACTTGATCTACGGAAACGGCGCTAGATGATAGTGGATAGCGCATAAGAGAGGCCTGCAACAAATTATTGATTTTATAGCCATCAACACTATAAGTGCTTATGGTTGGTGATCACTAACGCTGTTTACTTTAGCGAATTGCGTGAAAAACATAACACACATAAACACGCTGATTCCATTGGCAATATTACAACCAATAAATTAAGGAAAGAAATATAAGAAATTAATAAAAAAAATAAATAAAAATAAAAGAAAAATAAAATTCATACGCTTCAGAGCAATTATAAATTGCGGCATTAATGTACGTGCAGGCATTTAACACTTGTGGCGGAAAATAAAAAAAATAGAAGAAAATCTTAAAAAAAATCAGAAAACAAATCTAATACAAATCCATTTTAAATTATAACGACCAGTATATCGCGAAAAAACCATACATATATACACAAACACATACACGCAAACACACACACACACACATATATATATATATGTATATATATGTACATTATGTATATATATTTACGGATTGTTGATTATGCTGATTAGCGAAGCGTTAAGATTTTCATTTTAAAAAGGAAAACGTAAAAGCGTAAATGTATGCAGCAGCCGCATAAAGAAAAAATAAGTGAAAATTGTAACAATTAACAAAAAAAAAAAAAAAAAAAAAAAGAAGCGAAATAAATAACTATAAAAAATAACGATTACAACGATATCGCATATAATAATAAAAAATAAAAAAAAACAAAAAAAAATTAAAAACGACAAAATATTTAAAAAAAAAAAATGAAAAGTGAAATTGTATTAAAATTTACATAAAATTCGTTGGCTTATTGCTGTACATAATAAAATTACGATTTTTATAGCTTATCACGAAACTAGTGGGTGCGACTTTTTACTGCAGCTTAATAGCCAGAGACATAACTTTTCTAAGCAAAAAAAGGTAAAACAAATGAGATAAAATAATATTGTATTGCACCGTTAGTGGTCAAAAAAAAAAAAAGATCAAAATTTATGACTAGCATTAAATTGTCAAATATCTCCTTAGAAACTCCTTACTAACTACGACTGAGTAGAATCGATCGAACTTTTTCGCAAGTAAGCCTTGTTTGCTGTATCAGCTATCACAACTTGTATGTAACGATTATGCGGACAAGGCGTGAAGTTGATTGCGAGAAAATGTGGAGAAAAAGCGAAATGACTTTCCGAACAACCCAATAAAAGTTACACTAGATGATGTAGTTAGCTCTGCGTTTCTCAAAACTACTTTTAAAGCTTTTTAAACAGCAACAAAAGGGCTCCTAATCTTAACCTCGTCGCCGCCCTGGACATTGTTTACTACAAGAATTTACCGAATCTGGGTCGTATAAACTTTTCAATCAAATGAACTTGAAGTTCGAGTCGTTTTTATTTCATATATATTAACGTATTTCGTACTTGGAAATATTCTGTTTTGCAATGAGCCCAAGTGTTTTTTTTTTCCTTTTTTATCGATGTCGTCTTCATAAACGTCCGTCTTGTGCATAAGCCCAGATTTAAATCTATGAAATCAGATCAGCAAATATCCAAAACTCATAACGAACGCGGAAAACTAAACACAATATATCTCTGAACTGTCGTCATATGAATAATTTTTGCTTATATGAATATTTCGCACCTCGTATATCAAAAGAGCTTAGGCGCGAGTGAGAGCTCGATATAAAACCAAATCTTTCCACTATTTTCATTCTCATTGTCTGCTTAAAACTTTAAAACAGAAATTTTCCCGTCAAAGTGCTCCGCCTGGCCAAAGACGTGTTATTGACTTTAAGTGAATTTCTTATTACAAAACTCTTCATTAAGTGATACAATCTCGAATCCTATTATTGTTCTGATAAACAGCTCTTCTTACAATACTATTATGATTAGGAGCATCAGCAAAAGGGAGTAATTACACTATTTACTCCAACAGATCTGTTTACATAGATTACTGGGCGTAAACAAGATGTTTGAAGTCTCCAACAATGCTGTTACTTTTTTTTTTTTTTTTTGGCGATCAAATATAACAAACATCAGAGACGGCTCGTGTCCATCTTTACACCTATCGTTTACTTGGTGCCAGTAATAAATGCTATGGGTTGTGGGTTAAAATTTATTGGAATTCGCCGTCTTGCTTGGGGGCGAATAACATCAATCCGACCAAAGCATTGATCCTAAGAGAAGGCCACTCTAACAGCTCCGCCCACATTTTTTTTTTTTCGCTTTTGGATATGAAGCAAAGCAGCAGAATATTAATATACGATGAGCTTATTTAAAGTCCAATAAATTATTTTGGAAAAATATTTTGGAAATGGCAATACCGGAGCCATGACTATCGTTCGCGACTCGGACCTACGTTAGAGCAAATTTGATATAAAAACAATCATTTAATTTACATGCCTATAGCTAGAGAATTATGTAGTTTTTCTTTGAAAAAATGGGCGTTTATATTTTTGGGGCGTGTTTGAGTGAAAAAATTCAATATTTGACTAAGAAAAGCTAATCGTTTTATTAATAAATAACGTAGTCATGCGAACTTCGCTACGGAATGGAAATTGTAAGAGTTATTCCTCGGACCGCTTGTAAAAATCATGTTGCGAGAAAAACGCACTTTCAATGCAGGTTTCAAATCCCCCGCACACTGCCATATCATTTTATTCAAAATATCAATTCTTTGGACCACTTAATATCTTGTCACTCTCATAATTATCTTTTTACGTCATTCTTGAGCTATCTGCCGTATCAAGCCGATCGTAGCCAACAAAAAGACGAACACATTTTTGAAGCTTTCACAGTTTTATTTTTCTTATTTTCTTATCATAACAAGATAAAGATAATAATCAGCTCAACTGGCTCAAAGACTGGGCCATCGTTAACTAAAAATTCAATTTGCTTGGATCAACCACCTACGAGTTATTGCGAACTTTGAAATTCTATAGATACGCCAGATAGGAATAAATCTCACTGCTCGCAAGTCAATAGACAATCCTGCACTGTTCGCCACGTAAAAGCCTTGATTTTTGTAGAGTTCTATTGAGGCAATTGCTCTGAAATATATATTTTGATGGAAATTCACAAAAACTATAAAATTTAAAACACTTCGTTTTCTCTTAATACTAGTCATCGATCACAACGCCAGATTGCGGCTGTTAATCTCAAAGATCACACATATTGTGCATGTTTGTATATATATGCATATATATATATATCTGCATTTTATGTACATGAGCACACACACCTCTTTTTAAAGCCAAAAACAAACTTTGAGTTATTCTATAAAGTGTCAAATATCCAGTTCTGAAAACGTTAACTAATTAGAGTTCAGTTAATAAGTAATTTTTTTTAACAAGTTTTGCTGGCATTTGCCTTAATTTAGATTTTATTTTAACGTCATTTCATTACAATTTTTAAGTGTTATAGTAACGGCTCTTCGAGACCTCAACTCTTAACATTTAAAAGGTATAAGTAATTAGTACTAAGTGCTAAAAAAAATTATAAATACACACACGCATACACACGCGCACGCGTATATACACATACGTACTTACATACGTGAATACATATATACGTACATAGCAAGAGTCTTTGCAGAGAATATGGCCGCAGCGGAAGAAATGCAGACAACATGTCGAACCTTGAAAAGTGATAAAGTACAGGGGACTGACGGAATACCAAAAGAAATAAAACAATTTCTGTCCGGATTTACTCATAGATACGTACAATTTGTGCCTTAAAATTAGCACTTTTCCAACATTCTGGGAAAGACGTCGTTCTCTTATCGACCTATCTTGGGCCTTGAAAAATGTAGGCAAACTCCTAGGAAGATTGACGCTACCTAGATGGGAAAAACGGAGCTGGAAAATCGACGCGACTATTATAAGCTCCAGTTTGGCCTTATCAGTCCATTATTGATGCTGTCGACGAAATAGTCACTGCACCGCGAAAGTGTAAGCATGCAAAAGCATTCTCTACTGTCATCACATTCGACAGCAAAATCGCCTTCAACACGACTAGCAGGAAAGCCATTGCAAGGAGTTTAAATAAGCGAAGGTTTTCCGCGTGCTTGGTCAAAACGATAGACATTTACTTGCATGATAAAGGAATAATGTATAAGGCAGACGACGGCATTAGAGAACACTGGATTACAGCAGAGATCCCACAAGACCCCATCCCCTAGGTTCCATTCTGTGAGATCTCATGTATAACGGCCTACTCAAGGTGGAGCTTGAAAAAGGAGCGAAGTTGATAGATAGCAAGTGTCGACAAGCGAGGCGGAAATTTATATGCTACCTGGCCTATGTGCACACCCATTATGTCAGGGAAAATATTACAAAGCAAACACATCCTACGAAAGCTAGAAGCAATTCAAAAGCTATGCACGTTGCTATGCTTACCGTACATTTTCATCGATACTGGTAGGAATGTTACCCATCGAGATTATATATCATCAAAGGCAAAGAAGAAAGAGCAACGGTTAAAGAAATCTGCAACGATTTGTGGAATGGCAAGAACGAGTGAGAAATGATCCGAAAGGAGGAGAAACCTACACCCGGATACCCAATGGAGAATAGTGGGTGAGGAGTGGGCAAAGGGGAATGAACTTTTTCCTAACTCAAGTTTTTCTCCGGAGCCAGGAAACTTGGCGAGACAACGTATGTGACTAGTGTAAAAGGATAGACAATAATACGAAGCACACGGCTTTCGTTTGTGCTGCATGGGCGGCTTTGAGGAATACGCTCTCCACGTCTCTGGAGATCAAAGTTACACGGTGCAATCTACTACCGATTACGCTGAGAAATACCGAAAGTAGGAGAACGTTCTGCAGTTTTTTCAAGAACATACTCCTGAACAAAGCCAGGTGAAGTTGACATCCAAATCCCTAAGGGATTCAGGGAAGGGGTGTGCAAAACTATATAGAAAGACTCAAAGCTAAATAAGGGCACACCCAGCAGATTAATTGTCAATGCGCTGTCAGTACATCCATGAAAAAAAAAAAAAAAAACACACACATACACAAATACATTGTTAGCATTGTGAGTAACATTTTAAATGAAAATTGTTTGAATGTTCTTTTATGGAAACTGCCAAAAAGATTCTCTCAACAATGCTCAACAAAGTTCGTGTTCTTCTCAATTTAATTTTTAAATTAAAGAATATTTCCGGTATAATATATATATATATGTATTAAACATTTAGTCCTTTATAGGCAGGCTTTTTGTTTTTTTTGCAAAAATAATATATAAAAATCTTTATTACATGCGTTGATCAAAGAAGATTAATACTTGCATCTTAGTTTCGAGTTTGCTCTCTAAAGCTTAATTATGATTAATGTTAAATGTCAATTTACAAAACACATCACATGAGGCCCCGGTAATGAAGGCTGGCTGAATGCTACAGAACGACGATATGCGATGACCATGCGCTACAATCATTTAAAATATACATAAATATCTACATATGGAAAAAAACAAAATGTATGTAAAAATAAAAAACACTCTCATGGGGAGTTATTCAAAACTGGGCAGAGTATAAAGTACATTAAATAAGAAAAACAACAACAAATATTTCGTGACATAACATTGTAGCCTATTGACTTTTGATGTTAAGGGTGATGTGCTGATAGATCAACAACGTTAAGCTTCAGCAGACGAGCAGCATTGAAGTCTGGTTGAGTTTTAATCATGAAACTCATAAAAACATATAAAACTAAAGCAGACATGCAATGTCTCCCGAAAAAAAAAAAGAAAAAAACGAAGAAGATAATATAAAGATAGAATAGGGGATGCGAGTTGATTAACTGTCAATTAGTTTAATCTAATGAAATAAACAAAAACTGAATATAATAAAAATAAAAAAATACTATAAAAATTATGAATAAATATGAGAGAGCGGAAGAAAAAAGAAAAAAAAAAAAAAATTCACACAGAGTAAGTTAATTAGAGTTAATTAAAAATTTAAGCGGATTATATGGATCAATTTTAAAGGAAAATAATATTATTTAAATATGTAGGTCATACACAATATATTATACAATAATATGCATGTAAAAAATTATAACGCATACACAGCGTATTAATTAAATTACCATAAATTCGATTTGAATTCAATATTTTTATACACTAAAATCAAATTTAAAGTCAAATTTAAAAGAAAAATATTCTATCATATCATCATCGTCGTGAGCTACGTAAACGTAAGCATTCGATCTCAAAATTATAACATATCGCATTGGGAAGTACGAAGGACAGACAAAATAAAAGGCTTTGCCCACAAGTAATAACAAAATAAAAATGAATTTCCAATTTTAACATAATCTTGATACGAATAAAAGAACTTCACGTATTATGTAAGCGTAAGCGTAAGCGTAAGCGTAAGCGTAACAGTTCCTTATACAACGGCTATATAATATATTGTCGCTTTACATATTCACATATCGGAATTTTGGCAAGATATGCAAGCGTGTTATGAATGCACAAACATACCATAGCACTACTTGTATACAATGCTACATAGATATGATAGCACATCGGTCAATCATTACCTGGATAGACATATCATAGATATCACGTCTAATGCACTATTCGCATTATCTTTAGACGCCTTCCTGTTCTTTTTCTCATATGGCGAATTACGTGGACTGTGTAGGAATGTGTAACATGTGTGTTGACGGTCACAAAAAAGTGAGAAAAGAGAAGGAGATAGGCACATGGTAGCCGGAGCTTAGTGGGCGTGTGCCCAAGCGGTAAGTGTGATGTCTTTGTCGACAGAACACTCATGAGGAAGTATGCTCCACCCCAATGAACCCGCGAACCTTTCCTCGATGCTTGCGATTCGCGTCTATTCAATTACTCGTACTTCGTAAACGACGATTGCCAAAATTTCTTTTTATTTCGATCGGTCATTCAGGTCAACAGTACTCTAGCGACTTTTTTCCATTCAATAGAATAATTGTTCGAGTATTTGCAACAGAAAACACGGAGAATATGTTGAAAACTATTTTCGATAATTGAAAAATGAATTGAGATCCTAAGCGTTTCAAAAATCTGTGTGTTCGCTATTTCGCATGAAAATTTGGTCACGAGAAAACTATTCTCGAAACAGATGCCGTGCGT
This sequence comes from Glossina austeni, assembly GCA_000688735.1. Taxonomy (NCBI): domain Eukaryota; kingdom Metazoa; phylum Arthropoda; class Insecta; order Diptera; family Glossinidae; genus Glossina; species Glossina austeni. The sequence goes on along the minus strand of KK502404.1, from coordinate 1,573,357 downwards.
ACTCACAACATGATTACAACGCGAAATTGCACGAAATGAAATTCAAATTGTTCCACCAGCTACTTTATTTTAAAGATTCAAGCTCGGAAAGTTTCATTTGTTTGCAAATCGCAACAGAATATTCGAGGGGAGAAACTCAGATCAAATATTAGCGTCATTATAGAAATTGAGGCGGACTTTGAGAATTTTGACGCGAACAATAATCTAAGAAGGGTTTCGATACTTTTAGGGAATCGGTCGATTATTTATATCGCTATGTTACATCCGATTATGCTATTCATCAAATCTCGCCCGAAATCGGTTAAAATCTTGATTTGATCGACTTTGGCGTTAGTTGGACGCGCATGAAGAGATTTGAAATTCTCCGTTTTTTTAGGCAACGAAAAGGATACAGGGACGTATGGTCTTTTACTGATATCGCTGCCAACAAGCAAGTTTTTCTTACACATCTTTACCTCCGCTTATACATTTTAAAACTTGTAGCTACCTATTAAAGTTAGCTAAGTATTTTATCTAGTTTTTTATTTATTTTTTTGCTTTTTTTTTTAGCTATTTGTTTAAATTTCGCAACGGTTAGTAAGGCTTTGTGCCTAGATTTCAGATACATCAGCTACACCCAGTTTTACATCTTATAGTCTGCATCTAGCATGACATGCACGCCAAGTGACGTCATATAACACATTCAAAGATTAGCAGATTGAAAAGATTATCTCAAAGATTATCTCATATCGAAGAAGAATTTTGTTTTGCAGATTTTTTTATTCACCTTGGACTAGCACGATAAGCAAACGCCATTTAGCCCTTTCTCACATTAGACAGGTAAGTGTAAAATGGTGAGATGACGAGACGAGACGAGAAATTCAATTTGATATCACACATGTCGCACCCCTTTTTGTAACTCGCAATTGATCTCTCCACAAGCTCATCAGCGTCATGTTGTTCAAAGGTTTATATTAGCGACGAGGTGTTTGCAATACTTGCGCTACGCAGAATTTAAATCATTGAGGCACGCGTAACGAATTACTCATTTCAGTGTGGTTATTACTGGTGGTTTGAGTCCTTGCTAAATTACTCATTTGTTTCTCTAAAGCAAAGCTTAGTGGTTCCAAGGGGAAGTATTTGAAAAATTTCAAAAATGTTTACTATGCAAACAACTTCGTCACAATTAAAAAAAAATAAAAAAAATACTCATTTGTTACAGTCATAATGCTTTCCTCTGACTCAGCGTTTTAATTAATAGCACTCCTCAGCACTCACAATACAATCAGTTTGCACACAATGCTCGCGCTACCTTATATATACTGGCGTTTATTTGATTAAAAAGCGAAAATTGCATAATAATAACAAACGAAAAAAAAGAGCGCATTTTAAAAGTAACAACTGCAAAAATTTGCAACAAAAAAAAAAAAATAATTGTTTTAAATTCATCGATAAATAGCGCAAGTAATGGGGGAAAAAACCTATGCAATAAGTTATCAGATAACCGGGCCTATATCACGTTAAGAAAGCAAGCAATCGTGAGTCGATGAGGAAGTAAGGGGCAAATTTCGACAGAGAGAGAGAGAGAGAGAGCGAGAGCGAGAGAGAAAAGAGGAAAAAAAAAGAAATTGCTTCTCACCCTCGTGTCAAGCGGATGGCTAATGCAATTTATGATTAGTTAGTGTTGAACTTATCATTAAGTGTAAAGAACAAACGGTTGTGTTATTGTTTAAACGACAGTCGTTTTTCTTCTTTTTTTTTTTTTTTCATTAAAAACAGCTTTTGTCTTTTTTTTTTTAACAATAACTGTTCCTTTGAACGCTTTGGGCAAATCTGATAAAAAATACAAACATCGTTTTATTAAAACAGAATTTTGACTGCTTTTATCCACACACCAGTCTTGATAGTATAATCATGATCATCATGATAATAAAGTATTTAAGAAAAAAAAAAAAAATTGTATTCGAAATGCATTCTGCTTCAATTATCTTATCTAGGTGATCTTGAATAAAATGTTTATAAAAATGCTTATGCAGTGAGAGAAAACTTAAGCTGGAAAGTGGAAATGATTGCATGAGAGGACCAGAAAGCTTTAGTCAATTGAAATGTGTATAGCAACGACAAATGCACCTCCACTGCGAATTAATCAAAAATTCCGAAAATCAAATTGATATTCAAATTGCTTATCTGATGGATATAATGGGTAATATAAGATTCACATTGCGGCAGACTGAAAGCTTTTGTGTCAAATATCGCGACGTTACGACTCCGTCGAGTAGATAAATAGCAAGACGATGTTTGCTATATATCCATTCACAAGTTTGCATCTATAATGAATGCGTATGTTAAGGGAGCTCCAGGACGTATTTCGTTACGTTTGGTGCAAGCATTGTCAAGCTTTCCTTTTTGCGAATGAAAACCAAAAATTTTATTTCCTATCATTGTTAGACGGTTCCTCGAATATAGCGAATTCCAATTGTTCCGATTCAGTTTCTCGATTCTCGATATTAATTTCAGTTTTGATTTCACGCAATGATCTTATCTTTGCTTTCAATTTTTTATCTTAATTGTGATATTTTTAATTTGATTGCAAATCCTTTTTGATACATTTTTCATATTGTACGGATCATAAAATAAATGATTGATCATTTTATTATTGCTCTTGTGGAGCATTACGAATTATCGATATTATGTACCTTGGATCGATGATGAGATTATCGAATATTTGTTTAATACTTTAGTATGCCTTTTCTCTCATGCGATAAAAACACATTCGTTGTTTTTTAGTTTTTAATGGCTTTGTTTGAGCACACATTGCTTTTACTAGAAACGAACGAGTCTGCCGAAGACAGTAAAGATTCTTCGAAAATAATGGAAATATTTTAGATAAATATTTTCTATATAAAATTTAAACGATATAATTATTACGTAATTAAAGATGTCGACATAGAGATGGTTACAATTAAAATAAAAAAAAAAAAAAATTACGACTTTCATTTACGCGCACCACGCCTCAAGTTTCTGTTTAAAGCAGATTACGTTGCTTTACAACGTTTTTCCCGGAAAATCTTATTAATTTAGTTATAGATTAATGACAGCTATCGAATGGTAAGCTCGTGTATAGGTTTACCGTGACACACCGTTAAACATAAATAAGTAAAATCAAAATTACAATCTCATTGTCTGACTGCTTTTTATCCTGATGTCTGAGCCTTTTTTTTTTGTTTTTAAGGAATTGTTTTGAGCCTACCCTTCGCTTGTTAATAATAATTATATCTACTTGAAATTACGACAACTGTATGGCCAGGGGAAAAAAACAGCGCGATGTACCAATTTTTATCAAGATACCTCAAAAATTTGCTGGCCGCATGACAGACGGACAGATAAGCTAAGAATCATTTCGTCAATACGTCTCGGAAAAGTAAGTGAAGCTTACTTTTTTGAATATCGACTTTCGAAAGTTCATAGCCATGGAATCACGCCATCAAATAAGATGAAATCCCTTTAGCAGGGACACTCCGGATTTTGAGGTTATCGTTGTAAATGTGTAAGCATAGCTCAGGTAGGCAATAAGTCAGCGATTGCAATCAATATTAATTTGAAGAATGAACGTCTGGTCAATATGCATAGGGGTTCGTAGCATATTTCATTTGGCTCATCTATGATGGCACTACGTCTTAAAGTAAAGACCTAAAGTCTGTAGTCGCTTATTTCCTGTAATGATCAGAGCAACTGCTTCCTATCCTGTTAGCAGCGGTTCTCGACGATTGTTTCCCCAATACTTTATGCCTGAATTTTTTAGGCAAACGCAAACGCATTGCAAGCATTGCAAGGAGGAATGCGTCATTTGAAGATTGAAAGCTTCCAAGAGAATTGTATTACGAAATCTCGTTGTGCGCTCCAAGCCTGCACAAAAGTCGGTATACGGTCAACTAATCGTTTCATGCCAATCAAATCAAGCCTCTGTTCAATTTCTCAACTCAACGTCTTCAACTTCAGAATTAACCTCATCTAGCTTAGATTAGTTAGTGGTTGCGAAAAATTTTCTTCATTTTTAATTTGCTCGACTTTCGCTAAGATCTTTGGCAGAGACTCAACCTTAATACCAACTTTATGTAATAGGGAATGCTTGATACACGTATGCAATTTGCTAGTTGAAACTTTATACTAAAAAATGAGTTGAAAAGCTAGACTACCAAGCTTGTTATAAGTTCTCCAATATAACTTCAATTCATAAGATTGTGTTAATAATTTCTCTGTTGTTTTTTTTTCAGTGTCGCCATCTACTTTTATTGCCATATAAATTTTAAGATACGAAAAAAATGTTTATCCAGAAAATGTCAAGCAAATGCTGCGTCGCTGAAGTAGTCAATTAGTAATGAGGAATAACTACCCGCAGAATTATTGTTCATCTAAATGCAGCGACAGTAGAATCAAAAACAAAAAGAAGCAAAAAAAGCACCCCGAATAATAAGGCCGTAAAATAATAAATGGTTATATTATTGCGTTTTTGTTTTTGGCATAGTTTTACTCTCGCGGTAAAGCATAAAACGCAACAGATTAGTGGATAGAAGTTCAGTCAAACGACAACAATCAAAGCGGTAAAGTGCGCTGACAACAAAAGACGACAAATTATTATTTACAATAATAATAAATAAGCATAAAGATCCAAATTATTAAGCATATCGTAACAGATATGCAGCCCGAAGCCGAGTCCAATTTTCAAAGCAGCAAATTGTTGAAAAAAATCATTCTGAATCTTACGATATTTGTGGTATTACTGATACCGTTAATAGTTTGTGAATTCGTCATTGAACCATATCGTCGCGGGTTCTTTTGCAACGATGAAACGATCAAATATCCTTTCCGCGGCAACACGATAACACCAGTGCTTCTAGGCTTAATAATCGCTGTACCGCCTTTACTTATAGTAACAAGTGGCGAATACACCCGATTGCGGTATAAAAGAAATACAAACGACATGCGTTGCTTATGGGGTCTAATTGTGCCGTTATGGTTAATTAATTGCTTTGAGCAATTGACATATTTTACGTTTGGTCTACTGCTAACTACCGATGCAACCGAAATAGGTAAATACACTATAGGACGTATACGACCGCACTTTGTTGCGGTATGCCAACCGCGGTTTCATGATGGGTCCAGCTGTTCAAACGCAACGAATCAACATCGTTATGTCGAAAATTATTATTGTGCAAGCACGGGCTACAATGCTGACGACGTTAGACAAGCACGTCTTTCGTTTCCCAGTGGACACGCTAGTTTAGCATTTTATTCACTGCTTTATGTGATCATCTACTTGCAAAACCGCATCGTTTGGCAAAAGGGTCAGCTCGTCAAACCTTTCATACAATTTATCCTGATTATCTCGGCTTGGTTTATTGCCTTAACCCGTGTTATGGATAACTGGCATCATTGGTCTGATGTTTTGGCCGGTTCGATATTGGGCACTTTAGCTGCTCTTCTAACGGCCGGTTACATCAGCAAAATGTATAGACCGGCGTCATTGGTATTAGATGGTCTACCCCGACAAGACACTTCAGCTACGCTTAACGAAGTGTTGGCCAGTACACCGCCGCCTTATACGATGGATCAGAAAATTAAAACTTTTACCGAACATGAGTATTCTTCGAAGGTGTAGGTCAGCGATGAAAAGTATAGGAGTCTTTTTTGTTCTCTTTCTTCTTATATTTTGTAAATAAATTTTTCTCTTTAGCATTATTTTTAACTTATATTTGAATTAAGGATTTTCGTTGTAAGCCAAACGATGTGTTGTACAAAGTATTTTTGTGTATTTTATATTTAATGCAAGCCAAATATCATTTTATTTATCGCTTTACCCAAACAATGTTTCTTAATAAATTTTCTTTTTACATAGAATTATATGATTCATAAAAACGAATTTTTTTCTTTGAAAATAGCGCGACTTTATGAAACTAAGGTGAGCCATGCATCGATGTTTCTGTCTCCTCACAAAATTAACGGGGAAGGCTATAAGGTAGGCTATAAGCAATTCTCTAATACAAAATCAAGTGCCGCTCGATGAGATATGGGGAAGAAAAAAGAATCAAAAATTCATTTTGTCTAGACTTATAACAAAGTAATCGGATTTTTGTGTCACCTTTAGTTCATGGAAGAACTATAAACAAAAAGAATTAAATAAAAGCAAACATAAGCTGATTTAAATGTGTTGCTTTCCCACTGACTAAACTTGGCCGGTTAGACGCGATCAAGCCACTTCGTTGAGAATTATATTTGTAGATTTAATGGTCTCAGAGCCTTCGCTCGTGCAGAGTTCTGCTTATGCAAGCCAAAGGTTTTGCACAAGTGCAAGACAGGACAAATCGCCTTTCTACTCAGATTCTTAATAAGAGTATTAATTTATTTATTCAGTTGATTTAGTTCCAGGTCGAATGTGTTATGCGAGGATATTTACAGCTCGACTCTGCCATTGTCACCTGTCCACTGTCATAAAATTTAGTGATTACATTTTCTTTTTAGCGGTTTTTATCGTTTTCTCTCCACTTTGCCGTTTCAAAGCAACAGTGACAGTACAACTTTCCAATGTCAATTTTGTGCTATACCAGGGTCATTAGCTTATGAAAATCACAAAATGGAGATTTCAAAAAGAAACAAGACATTCTGCCTTAGCATGTGAAACAAATTAAAGGTGAATTATTTTAACATACACGTGATGCGTCTAAAATGCATAAAAACAGTGCAAATATTCTTTCTTTCATTGCTTATGCATTTTCCTTTTACATCGTTTTCTTAATTTTTAAATATTTTCTTTTTATACCATTCCACTGTACATTTGGTGAAAAGCGTAGTAAAAACACGCGATGTTTTTCAAAGTTTCCAAATTTATGATTCAAGGACAAGACTGCGAAAAAGGTGACAAAATTTCTTTGTAATTTGTGCTTGAGAAACAAATCGTTCCCTTTTTGGCTACGAGCTTATGACTTAACTAAATAAAAGGTGCCTTCGCGATACCAGTTTAGCTTGATAAATAAAATCTTGGCACCTCGGGAAAATTTGTTCTCAGCATGCCTGCCACTGAATTGGTTAGCGGATGGGAATGCTTATATATTCCCAGTCCGAGAGAGAACGAGAGAGAGAGAGAGGGAGATGAAAGTTTTAACTTCTTTTTACCAGTTACCAGAATTAAGCAAAGTAGACATGCCACTGCCTTTTCTTTTTGTTGGAATAGTTGTGTGAGAGAGCATTGGACAAATGATTCCGCGTTATCTGAACGTTTCGCATATATTTAGCTTTTTAAAAAGTACTCTTAGAAGTACAAATAAGTGTCCGCCGTTAGGAATCTATTGCGGAAGAACGGTACATTTTGTTCTATTCGAAATAGTATCCATCATTGGCCACTAATTTTTCTGGTCTTTCCGAGAGCATTCGGATACCAGGTTGAAAGAAATTTTAATCTTTTGAGGCCACCAACGAATCGAGCCTATTATTGGTGTCTTAATATGACGTAAAGTGCCGCTCAGACAGCCTATGTATCATCGATCGGGACAAGTGATAAGAGGAGGGGGGAATTCGATGGGATAAGACGTTACCGGTTAGAATTGCAAACGTTCCTTGAACCTTGAAGTTCTTCGATATGCGTTCAAATTACTTGATACTAAATATTTGGTATACCACGACTTTTCGCTTCTCAAGTCCACTGTTTGTCGCAATTGGATCAATTGTTGTTGGTAGCATCCCTTGGTGATTGTTTCGACAGGGTTCGAACACACCATAATATTGTTCACTGTTTATTGCTTATGTATCCGCCGTAGCTTGAAAGACGACATCGCCTGCTACTCACTAAAAGTAGAGTCGTTTCCCTAAATGCGATTTTTAGAAATGAAAGTATAAGCCTTGAGGTGCATAAAAAATTATTTTCATATCATTTAAAAAAAAAATTGAAGGGTGTGGCAGGTTTCGTAAAGCTTGTACATATTTTTTTTGTATCTAACGAATCACTACAGGCCTCAATTTTGCACCTGGAACAAGCCAAGAATGACTGAAAATTTAATAGGCGTTGCAACACTTTTCTCAAAACTTGTTAAAAAAGGAAAAATGGAATAAATTTAAAATTTTTCTTATTTACTTGTAAAAATTGCTTCGAAATCGATTCGAAATTCGATGCAAATGTCAACTGCAACTTGTCGAACAAGGGGTTTGAAATACATTAGAAAACTGTTGAAGTTTTCAAACAAAATCTGATGGCTACTGCGGTAAGCTAAACTGGAACAACATGTGCAAAAATGAGTATAAATTTGGAAGACTTTACTTTATAGAAAAGTTTATTTTTTTAACTGTTTGTTAGTCTGCAATGTCTGTTTGTCATGCTGTTGCTTTGTTGTTATTAGTGCTATGAAATGTTATGGCCATGGATTGTCAATTCATGTTTTTATTCGTCAAGTTGTCTCGTGCACTAAGGACACCCGTAATGGAGTTCTACGACTATATTTGAAAAAACGTTTAAGAGATCGTTAAGCCAAAGGGAGGGAAAAAAAGAACATGATTTAAAAATCACATTTTGCAGATAATCACGACCTTCTGTCACCATTCACTCACTCATATTTACTTCGCTTACGTTACGTTACGTTACTAAGCTATGCATAATAAAATAAAACTTGCTTTTACGTTAGTTGGGTCATGTATGCCGCCAACGCTTTTTTAAAAGTTTTAATTGAACGAAATCTCAGATGTGAGTGAATTGTGCTGCGTCTATAAAATGTTTCCGATTGTTCATCAACTTGTGATAACGTGTACATTGGTTGTTATCGAAATGCTGTCATATACTTCGAACCTATATATATATGTTTATATATATTTACATACAACTTAGTAGAGCGTAAATTAACCGCGAGTGGCGAAACCACACTTTGTTACACGTGAATGAAAGGATTGTGTGGTTTTTGCCATAGTTGGGTTTCCACATACGAACACACACTTAAGCTCAAATCAAACCTATGACAAGATATTTGGACCATAATCAGCCATGACCAGCCTTAATACATAATCCTAATAGACTGCATTTGCGTTTGTGAGTTAGAGCGCGTTGAGTACACGCGTCTATTTTGTTTCAAGTTTATCGCCTCGGCCTTAAGATGGGCCGCAGTGCAGCGGGCTTTTCGTTTCTTGCTTTATAACTCAAATTTTTCGTGCAAGTGGAATGATTTTCATAAGTCACCCAGCATTTTCTTCTTCTCATTTTATACGAGAGTTTAATGATTTTAAAAACGGTCATTAGATATCGTATGTTGTGGTTGTTTAGTTAACTCCATAAAAACCGTTTTTTTTTTTTTATGCTTATTTTTATTTCAGTTTTATTACTTGATTTTACATGAGACTTTTTATAAAAAAAAAGAGAAGAAAAAGAAATTCAAATTTTTTTAATGCTTAAATTCCATTAAAAACTAAATTTTTGAGGTCATAAACTTTATTTCTTGTTGCATAAATTTAAAACATTTTCTTTTCGGAATATTTTCCACTTAAACTTTGATTGTCAATCGCATAAGAGCAGAGAGAGAAAATTGAAATAAAATTTTTAAGTAGAATTTATGGATAGATAGTACTTCAGATTTGTGACAAGTTGTCTTATCTTAAATGCTTACAATTGAAAAAAAAAAAAAAAAAGCAAAAACTTTAATTGCATAATTTCATTACATAACTTTTATATCCGCTGTTCATAAATGGCAAGTAAAATAATTCTGTCCTCTAGTTTGTAACCGTCGAGGTTGGAGCTCTTAAAACCGTTTTAAACATTTGATCTTCGAAGTATTTATTTTCGTTGTGTCTCCCCTAAGGGTTTCGATATAAAAATACGTTTTATGTGATGTGCAAGGAAATCATCGTAAATAATGCAAAAACTATTAAGCCTTTTTAAGAATTGTTGGAAATCTATACAAATTTATAGCATTCCTTTTTTTTATTTTCCGTTTATTCGAAGGCTTAATATTTTCTTAGGCGACCAATATTTATAGCTACTAGAGAGCCGAGAATTACAACACACAAGACAAGAAAAGTCTTCATTAAATTTGTGAAGAGCTTAAAAACCATATCAGATATCAGTCCGAAATTTTCAGAAGAAAAGCAATCAGAAAATAATCACAAAAATCGTGGCTTATCTATAATGCATGTGGAGCGTTGACTTCAGAGGCTTTGCTTAAAAGCCACAATACGTTTCTTCGCTAAATAATGCATTAGTGATGCTCTTGCATGTACTGAGTGCTGCTTAATAAATTATTGGCATTCCATCTATAAATTCCTAATCATTATGATTCAATAAACTTCAGTCTCAAACTATCTTAAAACCATCAATTTTTAAAGCCTACGTCAAAACTATGTCCCTTCTTTGCTGATCTCTCTTGCTGAGCCTTCAATTCATTCATCCGTGATGTTTATGAATTTATAACACCATTAGCAGTGGTTACGAGGGATAGTAAATAGATGCGTACTACTTGGTCAATGCTGAGCTTAAAGTCGTTGAATGATGTTAAGTGACGGCAAAAGTCTTGGAAATGAAAATTTTGCAAATCAACACCAGCACAAACTTTCAGTTTTGAGCTGGCGAAGCGCGGGAAAAAACAGGAATAATAGGACCAATAATGCAACACTTAATAAGTTCGTAGGATGCGGTACTATTGACAAATCTATATGACTTAGATGAATAGGAGTATTAAGAGTATTGACCTTGAAACCAAATCTGTCCAAATTTGATAATGTTCCGACCAATAGTTTAAAAGCTACAGTTGTTTGATTGACATACCATCGTCATCCTATGAACTTATTGAGTGATCCGTTACAAATTTCGTTCCTCCATGTTCCATAATTGATTACACGTCATACGCGTAATGGAGATGAATACAAATTCATCTTAAAGCACTAGTCTTTACGAACTGCTTACTGAATGACATTTCATCCGTCTGGCGCATGCAAGTGTACAGGTAGTAGGGATAGGACAAGTGGTGGTAATATGAAAAATTAGTCCTCAAAATCCATTATCAGTACATCACTAATTTTGTGATTACATTTACAATACGCAGAATTATATATTTTTGACGAAAGAGTACGTTTTAATCATCAGTCTCTCTGTCAAGAGACTGGTTGGTATTGGATTTGTTTGTTGGTTTGCTTTTAAAAATGCAACCAACAGTCTCAAAAAATACCGAAAGTTCTCCATAATACTTTCTAAACCGTTAAATTTCTCAACTTACTACAAATATTTTGTAAAGCAGCGCGAAACTTCAATGGAAGAATGATTCTGAACTTCAACTGACTTGCACTTCTATGACCGGGGGTTGTGTGCGGGGTAAGTGTAGAAAATTTACACACGGCGAACGAATACAAGATTGAAGAATACTCGATATAATCGACCCTTTGCCAAAGCCGTTCATATATAAGAGACCTAACAAACTTCTATTCTTTATGGCTAAGATTGAAGGTTCTTGACAGACCACTTTTGTGAATTCACTTGCAATGGCGAGAAATGCTGCTCGGTGACTTCTAATTACTAGTTTGTCCATTCCAGTACCTCGCCGTTCTTTTATCCACGTTCTGTTTCTAATCGGATTCGTATTCGTAAAGAGGTTAACAGAAAATCAAAGCCAGGTTTATGGCACCTTATGACACCTTATGACACCTTATGATACCTTACAACGTACGTAGTTTAGAAAACTTGGATATAAATAATCTTTAAAATAATCTAAATAACAACAATTGCTGGTCCTAACTGGGCGACTAACAAATTTAATGAAAACAACATTTTTCAGTACTTTTTTCATCCAAGATAGTTGTAAACCAATAACGATGGCTTTCAAAATGCAATGCAACCGTACAATAACAGTAACGATGAATAAGTGCATAAAAGTTCAGATATCGAAACGTTTCTTTCTGCATCTGCGTCGAAATATCAAAAGTTCGGAATCAATGCAGGGGCACTCTGCGATTATTTTCTACATAAAAACATCGGTAAGAACGCTTTGGATTTTTGTGTTGTTTTTCAAAAATTTAATGCCGAATATAGGCCGATTACAGATGGTTTTCGTAGTGTTTTTTTAAGCGTTACAAAGTGAATGTATAAACGACTAAATTTTCATTTCTTTAATGAACACTACGATAAAGTAAAATAGAGAATAAAGAAAATCTCAACTACGGTAATTTAAAGAACTTGTAGACAGATACCTACCAGATAATGATAATTGTAACGTTTTTTCTACAGACGCATACACAAACAAACGCATATAAACATACATTCCCAGACACAAAACATGTACATACACGCATACGTGCATACATTCACAGATATGCACAAGCTAACGTACATACATAAAAATTTTAAATTACATATGTTGCACTTAGTAATAAAGCATGCCAAGCATGTCACATCAGACAATAGTCATAAAACCAAACAAATTGTGCATTTAATAGCAATTAGAGAATTTAATTACTAACAGTTTTACTTAATCTTTTTGCTTTTTTTACTTTAACAATTGTATTTTATTAAAAATTTTATCAAACGTTGTACCGATTGAGGATTGAATGGCGCGTATGTGTGCGAGTTGTAGCAAATAAACTGGAGGGAATAATTTTTGTTATGTGCTAGAGAGCAAACAATTTGAACGTTGACAGGATCCAGTTTACAAACACCAACTTTACTGCCATTTGCGCATTTGTTTACTTAATACTTCTCATATTCTGTAGTTTGTCTTTTTATACCCATCGCCGAACGATGAGAATCGGGTCCATTCATTTTCTCAAAACGTTCGCGACGCCTGGAGGGAAGCGTCAGAGATCCCGCCATGTTTATACGTTCTGGATCAGCATTAAATTCTAAATCGATCTAAGCATATCCGTCTGTCCGTCTGCGTAATGTCTGTTGTAAAAATTCTCTTGACCGCAAAGATGAAACTATCGGCTTCAAACTTCGCAAAAACTTTGGAAGTTCTAGCACGCAGACTGAAATTGAAAATGAGCTACATCGGCCGGCAGACGCGCCCACAGCATCACGTAGACTTAGAACATCTCTGCTTTTCGAAAGGAATAAAAAATTGTTTTCTTGCTCACTACTCATAAACTGCAGCAGAGAAAAGTACAAAAATATGAACAAAGATTTGGTGGACAATGTTGTAGTACCTGTGCAAAAATGGAACAAATTGACAACGCCTACCCAATATTATAGTGTATTAAAATTTAATTTTTTCTCAATATATTATAACGCGCAGAAGCAAGCTGCAACATCGCTACAAAGTATATAAATCTTTGGCCAGTCTCAAATTTGGAATGCACTTAAACATGTCCGTCTGTTCATCCATCCATCGGTTTGCCTGCGCTACTGCGCTACTGCGCACTATTTGTGGAACGCGTTCTCTCGTTAGTCAAAATGAAGATATCATCTACACATTTCCTAAAGAATTTGGAAGTGAGTTAAACTCTTCCAAGGACACGCCTGCAATGATCACACGCCACAAATAACAAAAACTATTATTTTAAAAATAGAAAAAAATCAGCCGCACCCACTCCATATAAGCATGAAAATGTAGTTCTTTTGCTTGATGTGGGTTTCAGGATAGCGGTGATGGGCACAAAAGATTCGGCCACGAGCAAATGTAATTCTTTTACTTTTTTTTTTCCGTATATATTCAAACAACAACGAAAGCTGAATATATGCTAACATTAGAAACGCCATTAATTCGAGATCTCGTAAGGGGGCGTTTTGCTTCCTTACTACTACTTATGACAACATAAATAGCTTAATACTCAGTAAACATGCCGTAGCATTTTCTATGCATGCCAGCAATACGGTTTTGGGTTCTTAGATTTGAGAGGGTTAGTGTAGAACTAATTGGGTCACATGCGGTAACGGATTACAAAAATCATACGATTCAGTACCTAAGGTAGTATTAACAATAACATATACACAAGGATAGCATTAGAATACTTATACAAGGAAAGCTGAGATGATGATTTGGTTGCAAGCAAACATGTTTGATCAGACCTCAGCTAGCATACGTAATAATAGGTAGCATAGAACATAAGTAAGTATAGTCAAAACATCCATGTAACGGGACGGTGATGGTGATCGCGACTATAAAAGAGCGCGCCGCAACGCAATCAGCCTTTCAGTCGGTTTATAGCAGCCAGAGGTAAGTGAACACGGACTACACAACCAGTGACATTACTGATAAGGTTTTTTTTGACTTTACGGATAGGGGATGGCAGGTTTGGCTTAGCAGTCATCCCCGGAATGACTAAGAAGGCTGTTAACCTTTACGGATAGGGGATGGGAGGTTTGGCTTAGCCGTCATCCCTGAATGGCTAATGGACACTGCCTCTTGCGACGTGAAACGGCTAGGGATGGACGAGTAGCCCTATAGGCCAAGACTGGCTGCTATAACACCCGCGGCGTACTCTTTTTTTTTCAGAATCTCGCGATACGACGAAAACGTGAAATCTAATCTTTCGCAACAAACAAAAAAGAAACATTGAAAGCGTTGAACAAGATTCGGATCACCACGCTGGTTTTTCCCCCACTCCCCTTAAAAATCGCCTAAATAATTCCTCTAAAAATAATAAATCTAAATAATAAGAACAGAAGCCGGAGGTTCCAAGTTTTTTTATTAAAAATTTCCTGAAGGAGCCCTGAGCTTACCCTGCCAAAGAACACTCGTTACAATCTCATAAGATAGGCTTACAGTGGTGTTCTAAATTGTTTCTTCTATAGATTATGTGTACGTGTTGTTTCTATATATATATATGATGTAAGAAGTTAATATTTAGCTTAATATTGAGCTTAGTAAATGAACTTCCCGTACTACAAGATCCTCTAAATGTATATGATGAACTATGGAGTACGTTAGTTGGAGCTCCTTTAAAGTAATTTCGAAACATATTTTATGACCTCTAGAAGATGTTTCGAACCTCCCCTCCCCTTGTTAATAGTAAAATATACTTGAAATCACAACTGTATGTGATAAGCTAATTATTCTAGAAATCGCACAAACCAATATAAAGTATTCCCGCCGCTAAGCAGTCTCTTCATTTTCATTTTGCATAACGAGCAATTTGTCTAACTGAGCCTTGGGAAACTCTAGGATAACCAACTACCGAATTTTAACCAAAAACATAATTAACATTACGGGACTAAGTACGGATTTTCCCATTGCAAAGTTGGACCTCATTCATGAGAGTGAGTCTCCTTCAAGAGACATACAATCAGTGCAACGCTTCTGTAATATTTCAATGCATTTTTGCACAATACACTACCTGTGATGCGGGGCATATTAACTTTGGGCGAATGCATGTGACATGCAGAAAGATATGAGATAGTCCCGCCTTTTGTTATACCAAGCGATTCAGGATAATTTTCTGAATTTATCTGAGAATATCTGTTCGTGTGTTCGTTAGTTCGCCTGATGTCTGTCCATATTCACTTATGTTCACAACTTGTGCGTCCCAATCTTTTTAAAATATTTGACCGAAATTTTCTGCACTGACGCATTTTGGCCTAGAAGAAGAAGCCTATTGAAATGAGATTGGATTGGACGACTTTTACTACCACTTCGCATAAAATGTATTATTTTAAAAAATTTGTCGCGAGAAAATGAAGGCTAATTTTCAAAAGCACACACAAAGTCACATATCGCCATGTGATAGCAGCTCGGTAATTAAAATTGATGTGAGAAATTTTGGTCGAAAGCGGCAATGTTTTGAATCCCAGCTCATGTGGAAGGAGTCTAATTATTAATTACTTATGATGAAAATCGTTCGATAATAGTAATCTGACCTAAAAAATTAAGCATAGGAAATTTTGATGGCCTATGTTAATGTTTTAGACACTATTACATATAAGGTTCAAGGCATAAGGTATCAAGAGCAAGTAATAGTATGTAGCTATTGGTGACGAAGATGGTTAAGAAATTAATAAAACCTTTAATAAGACAACGAAATCTGGTCCGCGACGGCTTCCGTTTTGAGCACAATGTGCCAATGTAAGGGCTTTCATGGAAAGGATGCGTTTACATGGGTGTGTTATCAGGAAAATGAGTGAAAATGAAAGTGCTGGGCGAAGCGATGCAGCGTATTCAAGGCTCGACTTTGCCCGCTTTCTATAATGTTTTCATTTGTTTATGTAGAACAGCTTATTAAGATTATCAGCAATGATTTCATTAAAACGACTTATAGTCTAACTGCGTTTGCATATACATTCATTTTATATTCACAAAGCCTTCGACTGTTTTTATGATTGCTAAAAATGCGAAATCATCAATCGCCTCTATTTTATCCATTGTACACAGTGAAGGTTTCATTTGCTATCTTATCATTGTACTGCACTGAGTGCTGCCAACGTAGACGTCGCATTGTCTCGTTCTCTATATTTTTTACTTTTCATTTTATTTATGTCATCAAAATAAGTTTTCTTTTTCTTTTTTTTTTTTTTTTCTGTGAGAATCACAGTCACTTTAATATTTAACTAATAAGTCCCATAATAAAAAGTATTGAAATAAACTTTTCGCTTATATCATAAAAGTGTTCACGTATAGTTTTTTCTTTTATTATTATAGTAGTAAAGCGTTTTAAAGTAAATTGAAAGTAAGAGATCGTGAGTGCGTTATATAATGCATTTTGCATTATAGTTTTAAAGCACGAGCACTATTGCGCTGTGCGTACAGCTACAGCGAAAATAAAGCTTATTCACCATGCCAAGTTTGGAGCAAATGCCGTAAAACCATTAATTGGTCAATGATGAGGGTACAACCTAACTGTGCATGTGATCGTCGTATGCTGATTAGAAGCAATTACGTTTTCGATTCCCACAAAATCAAAGGGGCATGAGGGTAACACAAGTGTCTTTTATAATAACTCGTCTTCGACGTTGACCCTACAACGTTGAAGGGAATTAATTGTCGATGACAAAAAAGCGTGATTATCATCATAGATAGAGAGAGATAGCAAGAGAGATAAGGGAAGAGATAGAAAGTTAGACAGAGAGAGAGGGAGAGACATGGCATTTGGCATTTTATGAATTCGTACCGTCTTTCTGAGATCTCGGAGAGGGGAAAGCCAAATCTTTCCTGTTCTGGTTTTATTCTCCCACTTTTTAACATATACAAAAACGTTCTATATATCTCTAAA
The DNA here is from genome assembly GCA_000688735.1 of Glossina austeni. NCBI lineage: Eukaryota > Metazoa > Arthropoda > Insecta > Diptera > Glossinidae > Glossina > Glossina austeni. The sequence goes on along the minus strand of KK502404.1, from coordinate 1,556,221 downwards.
CTCGATGTTGAAACTCGATGTTGAACGTTGCACCTCACTTCAGATATGCTCGATCTTCAACACAAATGTGGACCGACGGAAACAGCTGGGAATGCCATCTGTCGAAGGTTTTTGCACAGTCTCACCCATAGACGCAATATTTAATATAAAAATATTAGCAAATCGATGCAAAATGTGGTTTTAAGCCTAGTTACGAGCTCTTCTTGTTCTTTTAACTGAATTTCAATAATTTTTGTTCAATGAGTTAAATGTTTTGATAGTCCCTCGTGCTTTAATTTGTAGTAAATTTGCATCGTCATGTACGCGCCTGAGTGTTTGTTTGTTTACTCTACTCTATTTATCAATACATATGTGCGTGCGTAGAGCATAATAAACAGGCGGCTTATCAATTGAATTAGATTCTGTTTAAGTTCCTTAATCAAATTGTTACTAATTGCTCGCAGATGTACTTGAATAGCAGCTAAAAGAGGCCGACATGAATGGAATGGTGTTCGGGAGAGGAAGAGGAAGAGGAGAGGTAAGAGAAAAAGCTCGTATTCTGTATTAAGTGATTACAATAGGAAAATGAATTAATTTTATAATTGATTAAATGAATTGTAATTGTAAAGTGGAACCAATGATTAAATTGATCGAAGAAAGTCCACTAATCGAATTTTTGCATTTTTAATGCATTTTATTCACTATAAATTTGCTATAGATTGCAATGCAATTGTGACTAAGAAAATTAAATCTGAACAGGAACGTTACTACACCAGAGCGCTTTTCTTACAAGAAAGTTATCGTAAAACTCATTCGATGCGATTAGTTTTCTACACATTTCCTCCTTGGGCCTACATTTGTGATATCGATTCCGAAAAGGATTCTGAAGCGATTAACATAATAAAAAGTGAATTTAAGTGAACTCAAGTCGTATTGCCCATCGTATACACACATATACGCACAATATTAATAAACAACAAAAGTAGAAAAAAAATTCAAAAGAATTTTGGACTCCTTTTTCCATTGTTTTGCTCATAAAAAAAAAGAGATATAACCACACCTACGTCGTCCTATAGATTAATATTCCCGATAAGATCGAGCTTTTCTTTTTTAGACAAGTACGTACAGTTCTCCCCGTCTACCATCTGCGCGTGGTAGCGCTATAAGTAGCGCGCAATACGGCAAACGCTTACTGCTCACTGCCAAGACTTCGTGCATTTCGTGCATTTAGAGTTGTGAACAATGAGTTGTGAATGATAATAATTAGGCTTTTCTCAAGAGTTTCCTCCTTTCAAAACCGGTAAAGGTAACCAATGGGTGGTAAGAAATGCGATTCAAGCCGACCGCTATTTGTTTCTTCTTCTCGTTTGTTAAAATTGAAGAGCAGGTTCTGGAGATGTATTTCATTGTTTCCTCTCATTTCGTTGGCAGTGTAGGTTCATAGCTTATCTCTTATTATGCAAAGCTAATATTAATATTATTGCTTGCATTGTTGTTATCACCGACACAAGATGACGATATACTCATACCGCTATGCTATTGGTAATGGCCTGTATAAGTTCAGTGAGCTTTGGCAAAAAAAACATACAAAAATGAAAACAAACAACTCTTCGACGCGTAAAACTAGGAGCCTAGAATGGGTAAACCTTGTCATTTGTAAGTTTCATACCGCTTTCTTAATGCTTAAATGCATATTGTTGCCAATTGTCTACATTCCAGTTCCACTTAATTTTAAAACTAATTTTAAAAATGTCGACAATTGGCAACAACATGTATTTAAGGGTTAAGCTAGAGAAGCATTTCTCATCGCAAACAGGGAAAGGGTTTCAGAAATTCTACCAGAACGATGGCAAGTCGTTTATTATAAAGATTTTGAAAAAATCTGGAATGTTTGCTTAAACAGATAAGAATCGGCAGCACCCATAACAGCCTGTAGAGAGCAACACCCATTAGCAGTTCAACGAATACGATCGCAGTGCCTACTAGTTTTTTTACTTAAAATTTTGTTAAAAAATGTACAAAATGTGCTTAATGAAAATTATATTTAATTTAATCATTCTGGGCATTTTACTCGGCATTGTGTTCAATTACGATAAGTTATGGGGACCGCCTACGCAACGTGGATTTTTTTGCGACGACAATACCTTGCGATATCCTTATCATCCGAGTACAATATCAACTAATGCGATGTACATAATTGGCTTATATGCACCTTCGATTGTTTTAATGCTATGGATATTCGTGAAGCATTTGCGTGAAGGCAAACGACTAAAATGGTCTAAATTTTTGCTTGAGTTATATACAACGGAAGTGTGGTTTCTGTTTGGCTTTACTATTGAGCATTTATTTAAAAATGTGGGCAAATATGCTATAGGTCGTTTAAGGCCACACTTCATTACGTTGTGCCAACCTCAGCTGGCAGATGGCTCGTCGTGTGCTGATCCAAAAAATGTAGGCATTTTCGTTCAAGTCTATACATGCAAAAATACAGCTAATTATGTTACCGCGGAATTGTTGAACTATGCTCACTTTTCCTTTCCTAGCGGCCACTCAAGTTTAGCCTTTTATTCTATGGTCTATTTGGTGTTATACATGCAACAACAGAAACAACTGCAATTGCATCAATGCTTCATACGACAACAGTCGAACGCGGCAGTATTTGACCTCATTTTGCCAACGGTGCAATTAGTTTGTTTGCTGTTGGCCTGGTTTATTGCCTTGAGCCGTGTATTTGATTACAAACATCATTGGTCGGATTGTTTAGCGGGTGCCCTGTTGGGCTCGAGTGTTGCTGCCGCCATCTCTTATTGTTGCCGCAAACAACATATAAAGAAAAGTGTTGACGTCTTACCACTCTCGGAGAGCAATGTAAATCAAACGCAAAGCAACACTATGTCAAACCGCATGGGTGCCGTATAAACCTTCAAGGCTGCATTAAGCTTGTGCTGCTGCAAACGACATTCATGTTAAAAAAACATAAAACCACGTTACTCTACACGGACGATACGTACACACGTACATACGTATCACACTAAAAACAAACTAAACGAGAATAAAATAAATTTCGAACTTATAAAAAAGGACGTGTACAGCGTGTTCTCTTTCTCTTTGTGTTTAATTGAAAAATTGAGTAAAATGTAAATCGAAGGTGTGCAAAATAGAAGGCAAACAATTCATGGGTTGCAATAAAGAAATTTTTTAAAATTGAAATGTTCGAAGTCACATGCCATCCATCTACGAAGGATGGCGGACTTGTGCTTCTGACGAAGTTTGTGCCGATAATAGCGAATATTTCAAGCATAAACTGTCTTCAGTCAAACTAAATGTTATGAAATTGTCTAATGTTCAGTGTTACCGCTTTCCATATACTTTTGTAGACGTCCGAACCATTTGGTTTGAGACATCTCCGAAGGCATCAACGATTTCTTTCGGCGCCAAAAATCGCCTTTCATGCAGTTTATACTTGACATTCGCTTACAAAAACAAATCATTACGTGCCAGTTGAGTACATTGAGGCAGTTGGCCGATTAATACGAATTTTTGATTGTTCAAATAGTCGGCTGTTGGAGACGGTGTGCAAGGGCTTACATTGTTATGATGAAGAATGCGTCTGTTCGGCCGAAGACTTCCGGTAAGCCAATGGTTGAGTGTCGCTTAAAATAGGTTGTTGTTTGCGACCTCTCTCTTAAAGACACGGTTCACACACATTGACACATTGACACATTGACCAGCATTTCGCAAAAACTGGCAAACATTTGTTTCAAAGCGAGCAATTTTTGTTGGATGTGATGCATCATGGAACACCCGTGATATCGACTGCTGTCTATTTTCCGCATCATGCGATTAAATCCATGATGTGGCATCTATTGCAATCCCTTATATATGCCATGTGAAGCATTGCCTTTGCATTGTTTAAGCATTTGCGTGCACCAATCGGCAAGACCGTCTTTTCGCGATCTTGTCGAATTGAATGCAATCTAACGAGAAAGGTCTTATCGCTGGAAGTAATGCGCATTTTAAAGCGTGATTTTAAGGTCAGTATAAATAGAAAAAATCACGATCAAATGGCAAGGTCTTCTCACGATGGCCATAGTCAAAGTCCAATGGGAACTTCAAATCTATACATACATATACCTATATACACATACATAAGTTTATCCGTACATCCAAACACATGTGTGGTCAAGTCGGCACAGTACGATTCTTAATCGATTGTTTGCATATCTATCTTTTTTCTTTTTTATGAATCACAATGTAGCCGCAGGCTGTCCCTTCAGCCTGATCACGCCATCCCTTCCTGGCCAAACTTAATATATATGAAAAAAAAGAAGAAAAAAAAAAAGCACAAAAAAAAGCACAAAAAAATAAGTACAAAGTTGTCTTACCATTAGATGACAATATTTGGATGATAGTTTAGTCATCTTCAGTTAGTCATCTCACTTAGCGTGCTTTATCGTATTTAGATGCTTTGTGCATATATAACGATTAAAAAATCACGGATTCTCATTTAGTTGAGAGTTTGACTAATTTGTTGCTTTTCTTATTTCATAATTTAGAGTATTTATGCTCCAATGAAGTCGCATATCCCAGTGAGGCAGAACCGCAAAAAACGAAATAACAAAACTTTTCCATCTATCCACATATCATATCATATATTTACGTAAACTTATATCAACGACACATGTTTCATGTTTCTAATTAACCACCTAATTAGGTCATGTATGTACGTATTGAGCTCTTTTATTTGAGAAACTTGTTAAATACACACCAGCAGACATTTATGTCTATTTTCTCCAACAAGTTTTTCATTAACAAATTATCAGCTCTGGGACCGTATTATTGTCATCGGTTAAACACAATAAAGACAATATATATATATATATATATATATATATATGTGTGTGCGTCAGAAATATATTTATAAGAAAATAGAAAAAAAGAGAGCACAGCCTGGGACAGAGACAGTACTTGGGTGCATATTTGCATGCACGCTCGATTTGAGCGTGTCGTCGTCCAGTCAAAACAAATTGTCTAATTAATGTTGAAATACACTTAATGTGCATTCGGAAAACTGTAGGTGGCACATATAAATATTTTATACATCGTATGCAAGTTATTAGAGACATAATATATAAAGATTGTGACACATAGACGTAGATATTAGTTGCGAACTACTTACGAAGACAGTCCACACAGCGAGCGAATTTCGTTTAATTCATTTCACATGAAATAATTTTAAAAGCGATTCGTGTTTACTAGGTTGTGTGTGAATTAAAGCGAAAAAGAAAATATTGTGACAATAATAATAACAGTGTGCGGTACGATACCTGAAATATAAGGTTCAAGCACATCTGTCGTACAGCATTTGATCAACGTACCTGAAACGAAAGACCGATGAAAACATTATAAATAAAACAACATTTAAAGGCAAAATTAAAATAGTAATCCATAAATTTGATGTGTGACCTAAATAAAAAAAAGAGCACAAGAGGATCTTTTTGCGGCCAAGTTTCTGATCAAGTTCGCCACAAAAAAGTTTCTTATTAAGGATCTTTTTAATCGAACTTTGGTTTCAATAACTTGCGCGCGGCAAATGCAGTCGTCTTGTCTAGCGTATACAGTGTTTTCAGCCGGCAAGCAAGGCCGGATTGTCGTCATCACCAACGCATCAGATTCCGACTTGTGAACTTGATGAAACGATGCGAATGTTGCTGCTAAGCGAAATCGCTGAGGCGAAATGGTCTGCATCGTTGGCAATAGATTTAGAACAAGTGCTGTTCACTTTCCCGTGCTCTCAGGTTGGACAACATTCATTCAAGTGCTGTCACTTAAGTGTTCAAACGTTGTTATATTTTTGCACATGCTCGGTCATTAATTGAATACGCGGAAGCGTAATCGATAAATTTAGCGCACACTCTTGCTAACAATAGCAAGAATTTTTTGAATTCTGTCAGCGGCATCATGAGGACGTCGATTCGAGTTTATTCACAAGATCTTCGATTGTTATAGCCTGGACATCCGAGCATTATAGTAACTGCTCGGTAATGTTGAGATTATTACTCAATACTGATTGAGTAACAGATGGCAATAAATTGAAGCTTTAAAAGGGGACATGAACAGGTTGCACCCTAATCGGAGGGAAGGCAAACAAAGGTGTTCTTGCTTTGTAAAATTTGATCCTTCATTACTATGCGTTTCAAGTATGATAACGATAACGTAAGCCTAAGCCCTGAATTGCTCGTTAATGTATTTTGTAATTTGTTCGTGTTGAATACTTAGAATGCTAAGAGAACGATTATTATTGTCATGTAGTATAATAGCGTTCGTAACTGAGCTACATTTGTTAACTCTCCCGCTTCATTACGCATCGCAAAGTCGTCTCTTCAAATCCGCTTTTAATTGGTAAAGAAATTTCTCGCAAACTACTTAGAACGGGTTTAGGTGGCTAAAGCATGCCTGCATTCTGACTAAACAAACTTTCATTGTTCTGAAATTCGAAATTTATATACATTTGAACATTTTCAACTTGGGAGACCTCAATACCGCCACTTTAAGTAAAAACCGCTTATCTGGAATAATCTAACATGCGTTACAAGCGTTGCAACAGATTTATGAGCTTAATTACTGGATTATAATTTAATCTTGACAGAGTACGAAATTTGCGAAATACTTCAACTTTGTATTGGGTTGTTCGAAAAGTCATTTAACTTAATTTTTTTTGAGGAGGTAGTAGCAGGAGGCAAGAGGCATTTTCTCGCTGTGAAATTCATACTTAGGCCGGATTGCCGCTACGTATTTTGACAGCTGATAGGAAAAGGTTTATTTGTTTCCAAGCAATAGCTTTTGCCTGGTGCTCTATCAAATATGAAAAGTTGAAAGCTGTACTTTCCATATATTTTACTTTTCTACTATCGAAAAGGTGAAAATGCTGTTCAAACAAGAAAAAAAATATTGGACGTGTATTCAGAGGAAATGCTGTTTCGCAAAATCTCGTTCCCTTTAAGATGCCTCACGTTCTGGAATACCACTTGAAACTAATAACGACAAAGCAAAGGCGTTAATTGATCCAAGTAGTCGAATAACACCTCGTGAGATCGCTAAGAAAGCAAATTTCTCGAATTCAAACGTCCCTTGATCGTTTATTGTGGGCAAGAAGAAAAGCAAGAAGAGATGATTCTCCGAACGACCCAATAGCTGCAGGATAAATATGTTGATATTAAAATCGATATTAAATATTGGTTTGCACATTGTGCAGGTAAATCAATCACCATAAGCGACAAGATAATCACCGTTTCGGTCAACTTTGATCAGCGTTTGACGACAATAATATATGTAACGGACACGGCCTGGGTGTTCAACAATTAAAACGTTTCAAAATGATTTGCATGATTTTTTTACTGCAATATTGATTTGCAAATTGCACCTTGCTTAGCGTAGCCAATCGCTACCGACAACAAAAGACTTGAGATTTCAATCAAGTCTGATCGTCATTTGATGATAACAAAAGTTGAGTGTAACCTGCTTATTGAGCCATTAATTATTTCGAGGCGTAATGCCTCGTAAGCAAACTAATTAAAGCACGACTTTGGTTATGCACTGAACGTTGTGGACATTCTGCAATATATACCGACTGTGGTGTGATGGTGAAATTCTTCATCCTAATTAATCGCTTAGCGAATATTTGCATTAATTTCAACAACAAAACCATTCACCGTTAATTGAAATCTTCGTTTCAATTTTCAAAGTCAAACTTTAATCAGTGTGTAAAAAAAAAAAATAAAAAATAAAAAATAAAAAATAAAAAATAAAAAGAAATTTCAATATTTCGCTTTAGGGGTGTGATAATAACCGCAGTATATAACACTCCCCTCTACATATGAGTATAATAATTTGCTTTATACGTGTTTAGCACCTTTGCATACTCAAATGCGGATAAACGATTTATTTTGTTCCGTGTAATGCTTCGTTCTTTCGCTTTTCCCTTAACGCGTTAAACTGAGTTGTTCTTTTTTTCGCCCTTCTCTCGTATTGGGTGGCTCACCGCATTGGGTGGCTTTTCATAGCCAGAATAACAGACACTTTTCCACTATCAGAGTAAATCCCCTTAACGACTACCGTTTATATGCGGGTGAGAAAGTAGCTTGAGGCAGTTTTTACAAAAAGCGAGACGAAAAAATTGTTATTTTTCTTTTTTTAATAAAATAATATTTACGCTCTACGGTAAAAATATTTGTGGCGTATTCTCAATGACTATTAAGTGCAGATAATGGTAATGATGAAAATTTTGGAAATACATTCGTATTGTTTCGTAAAGTGTTATTCAATCGCCGGCGCCGTCATCATCAATGCGATGATGAGCTTGCATCGAAATGTGTTAAATTAAACCACTAAAACTGTATTGTATATGGTGTTAAATTTTATTTAAAAATATTTAAAATTTATATTTAATTACGTGGCCCGTTTCATAAATGAGATATAACGAGAGCAGTATAGAAGTGAAATGTAAAATAAAAGAAAAGAAAAGTGAATAAATGAGAAACAAAACAAGACAAATAAAAATATGATTTAAAAAAACATCGAAAAAAAAGAAAAACAAAAATACAAAATAACAGCAACGAGTATGACAAGATTAAGTATTGCAACCACCTACAACTAGCTACTCGACAGGATACTTTTTGCCATAAACTGAAGTGACAAATGATGCTGTTAAATGAGAGTTGATTGCATTTTTCATAGACTCTCCGTCACGCAATAAACTAGATGATGGTATATACGTATATACGTAAGCGATGAAATGAGACATAAGACGTACGAAATGAAGAATCTGAATCATAGAAATATATATATACAAACACATACATAGGCAGACATACAAAAACGCACTCACTCATATATACACCCGCTAAGGGTATCTTACTCCATTTACTGTCAGCCAGATATGTTTATAAACATAAGTCAAGACTAAATGTTTCAGTAACATAGTTAAAGGTGTTATAGAACGCTTGACATCAGCATCAGCATCAGCATCAGCATCAGCATCAGCATCAGCAAACTGCATGGCTGCAGAGGCTGTTTACATTAAAAATGGAAGGAAAAAATAATAAAGAAACACAGAAAGCCGGCCAGGTAAACACAAGTCGTACAATATAAATGGATGACCATTCATGATAAGTCTCGACAATGTCAGGAACATGGCAGGTAGGCATATATGTGCGTAAGTATATAACAGGCCGACTATACGGAAACGGAAAACTGCCTCTGTGAATGCCATACGTAGGTAATTTACAATAGCGGATGACATTAAAAACTTTTGTCAATACATTTAACTTTTTATTTATTTCTCTTTCTCTCTATTTCTCTCTCTATCTCTCTCTCTCTCTCTCTCTCTATCTTTCTATCTAGCCATCTCTATTGCAATCTCACAGTGTCTTCTCCCGCTCGCCCTTTCCAGCTTTTGTTCAACCGTCTTGAAGAGTAGTGTGTGCTGCATAGAGTGTACGGTCATCGCCTTTAACTTTTTCTCGTCGTTGTTAATAAAGCATTTGTAGTTTGAGCATGAAAAGGATAAAAAAGAGAAAAGAAACGAAAAGAAAAAAAATACAAAATCAGAAATCGTAATAATCAGTATAAACGATGCCTGATATGCGTACGTGATGCACTTTCCATAGCGTTGCGTTGGCATAAATGGTTGGAATTCTTTTCGTTAACATTTCGCAATTTTTACGTGTTGCATAGCGTGCGATTGGAGAGTTGATCTATACATATACATAAAAAAAAACACACACATACATACACACACACACACACACACACACACACCCATGCACATCCATGCACACACAGCTCTATACATGTACATACATATATATATATATATATATATATGTATATATATATATATACGTTTGCCTATTTGTTTGTTTGTATGTCCGTACGTATAAACAAGAAATGCTGAGCCAGCATGAATAATTGTGTGCACTGCATGTTGCCGGGGTGTTAGTTAAGCGTAGAAACGAATGAATGAATGAATGAATGAATGAATGAATGAATGTATGAATAGATATACAAACGAACGGACGCATTGATAGATGGACGCATGAATGAGTGTACAATATGACTGCAAAGATACTGTACCTTGATTGTCACCCGACCGAGGCTGGGCTTGGCTTGGCTTGGCTTGGCTTGTTTAGGTGCATGAATAAGTGTATGAAAGGCAAACATTACTGATAGTGAAACAGGCCAGCCAGCCAGCCAGCCAGCCAGCCAGCCAGCCAGACAACCAGCCATCTAACTATCTAGTAACGTAATCAACAACCCTAAGGAATCGAAAAGTGGACAATTTAACAACGACTTTTGCTTGAATACTAAGGTAAGGAAAAAATAAAGGAAAATACGTTCTTTTTTCTATTTCACAAAAATGAAGAAAACAAAAAAAAAAAAATAGAAGAAACGTAGACTCAGCAGGCTGACCAAGTTGTTGATCCGTCACATAGTTGGCAACGACAGAGAGCACGTCGTCGTGTTGCATTGTCATGTCTTTGAATGATACATTTACGTTTACTTTGCTCCTTTATTTTTTGCTTATTTGCTGAGCTAAGTTGTTCTTGTTGCTACTACTTATTTAGTTTCGCCAGTGTTTGTTAATATCAATTGTTGCGATGAATGAAGAGTAATGATTCTACTATGATTACATATATATGTCCGTATAAATATATAGATATACTTCTGTATACATCTGTATGCATATACTTATTAGTTCGTGATTTAAATTTTTCTTTTTTAATTCAATTTCCGTCAATTGAAAGGAAAAACGACAACAATAACAAGTTCGACAAGTTTAGTTTTGATTAATCATTTATTGCACTTAAAGTTCTTAAATAGAAAAGCATTTGTTTTCATTTCTAAGGATTCGTTCAGATAACTTTGCAAAAAAAAAACGTACTGCCGATGATTTGGTAATAATTTATTCCTCTCTTGTTCGCAGTAATAGTTAACTGTGAGGTAATAGCAACGAAGACAAAGTACATAAAGTGATAAGGAACGCAAGAAGAAAAATTGTTTGCGCAAAAAGGCCTTAGAGATCGTCTGACGATCGTCTAATGGAGAGCGAGAAACAGAATGAAAAGATGAGCTTTGAAAGAATCCTATAAGGAGAGATAAAAAAAGAAGAGTGAGACAGAATAAGAGCATCACGATTACAGATACAGACACTATACAACACGTTAAGTTAACAAAATGAAAGCGCAAACTCAATATCGAACCAGATTAATTACTAATGCGTAGGAATAAATTGTCAGCAGGACATAGTGATACGTTCGTGGAGAAATATAAAGGGAAGAAGACGACGGCGATCTTGGGAAAAATTTTTTTAAAATAAGGCCGTAGATTTTATAATGTGATGTAAGGTTCTCACGTTCTACACGTTCTCATAGGGAGGGAGCAGAACACTATTTCTTCTTAACCTCTCCCCGCTTATCCCAGAGTTCTTCTCGTTTTTATGCACACCTTTGTGACGTAAAACAAGCAAGACAGACTACTCAGAGCATGCTAATAATACAATATGGGTTTAAGAAGAACAGTTGCTCAAAGCGGAAGAGATTCAAAGCACACCAATGTAGAATCGATCAAGGGACAAATTTATTCGGCTTTCATTTTTTTTCGATTCTCGAGTGATTGACAAGATAACAAGATAACGAGATTCGCCACAACTTCAAGGGTTCTTCGTTGTTGTCGTTCTTGATAATTTGGTAATTAATTCTGAAAAACGTCGCTATAGTTGTTTTGCACTTACACCAGTGCCCAAAGGTATAAAGTATCGTACATAAAACGAAAGATAATATTTGGGGCCTGAACGGAGTTGAAAAATTTATTCAAAATAACGAGAGCAAAAAAAAAAAAAAACAAACAAACAAAACAAATACAGGGAAAATCTTGTAGAGAGAGTTTTGTTTTTGACGAGCATAAGGCCCGAATTTTTAGTATTCGAGGGCCATAAACTTAGAACACAATCGACTACTCTGATCACTGCTATCTGTTGCCCTGCGTCAGCCGTAACGTGGACTGCCAACCCGAATTTTCTAAGCATTAGTTTTGCACTTGCATGATATGGTGACCCATAAGTAACCAATTATTTTGAAATCTAAGAAAACTTGCAGTAAATTCAAGGTTTCTTCCTTCTTAATTCAACACATTCTTGTCCATGATTACCAAGGATAGCTTGGCATCTATCTCTGTCCATTCGTGAAGCAAAATGTGAATCAAAGCCATTACTAGCAATTAAGTGCAAGCTGATCGACGAATGTTCTTTTTCTGTCTCCGATTCTACTCCGATTACGATCCATATTCTTTGCCCATACGTTTTGCAAATTTCGTGTAGGTGTCTTTGTCTAGTTGCCCATGTGTACCGAACGCTGCTCGACAATTTTTATGTATTTAATTTTCGATCACATTCCGTTCCGTTCGAGATTTACGGATGTCATTATCAAATTGAACCATTCGTCCATTTCGAGGCATGTTAGCGAGATCGTAATCGCCAGCATTAAGTTTTTTGAACGAACGCTGCTGACACTTTTTTCCTTCGGTACCTTTGCTTTGCATACCGCAGGAAAATGAAAAAGTATGTAATGACGAATGTAATCTGAAGATACGGAGCCGGCCATTTTATCGTTCGCAGGGAACTGTTAAAAGAACTCTACTTTCTGAAATATGAATAACTGTGCGAGTTCCCCCTACTGAAGAAGATCTGAAGAATTAAATGCAAATTCTTTGCAATTGATTACTTCTGAGTCCTCCTAATATTTGCTTTTCGCTTCGACGAACTTCTAAACAAACGACATAGACTTTAGTTATTTAAAAAAGTGTTTTATGCTTACGAACACCTAGCGGTGAACGGTTAGAAGTTATTTTTTCCATCTGCACGATACCATCTTAATATGTGTGCATTAAGACTTTTTATTGTGTGTGCGCATAGGTAAATTTACCGCGTTTGTGTAGGGAACCAATGTAATAGCCTAGACCAAAAATGGTTTTTTTCTTCTTTTCTTTTTTTCTTCTGCATTGATGAAAAGGTGATAGGATAATAACGTTCGCGGAAGTTATACTAAAGAGTCATTATTCTGGCGTGGTGCATTTAATTAATTGAAGGGAAGCTCTGCGGTATGAAATGGAACAAGTTTGAATGACAAACAAGGAACACATAGTTCATTGTGTCGATGAAGCTCCTCGGCCGTAACGTTATTTAAAAATGCTCTTAAATGAACGGAAGATCTTTTCAAAGACAGGGAAGGTAGTGAAATTAGGCTCTAACTTCCCAGCAGGGCTTTGTCCGACATAGGCGGCAGCCTTCTCTGTGCGCTTGCGGAAAGTTCGGAGAAATAATTTCTTTTAGGTGTTTATAGGCATTTTTATGCTTTTATTCAGCTTCAAGGCATTTATTAAACAAAAGGAAATCTTTTTCTGAAAAAGTGATCTCCTCCCCTTAAGCAATGGCATAAAAAGTAGAAAAAAGTGTTAGTCGACATTGATTGTGTCGAGATAGTTACGAAAGTGCAAATTTTACGTATGAAAATTTACTCGATTTTCTTTATGAATTTATTGATGTAAAATAGAAGGAAGGAAATAAAAATAATTCTCTTCTTATTTCTTAACTTATCTCCATGCTATGGAATGTGGTTTTACATACAGATAGCACTGGTACAGGTTCAGTGAATCTACCTTGAGTTTATCGAAATGAGTTTGATACCTTTAACCGGGCACCCGAATTTGGAAGGGCTGCTCCTGATTTTGTGCCCACATAAGCACAGCTACCCAAATAGTAGAACTTCAAGGTAACGCTCTTACATTAAGCGTTCAAACAGACTTTGTTTACTTTTTCATTTTCCCTTTTAAACTAATATCCTACGACAATTGTGTGCACCGATTAGAAAAATCTCTCATAAAAGCGTCACGGAGTAATGGAGAAAATAACGACTGTATCTTGCTTGCGAGGCAATCAAAGTTAAGATTTTTGATTGCTCTGGAATTTGACTAAAATCAATCTTAATTTTTCATTGGACTTCGAAAGTTTTCTCTCTTGTTAATGAAAGAAGAAGAAGAAACACTTTAACCGCAACTCAAATTATCGTAATGTTTTTTCTTTCTTTTTTTCCAGCCACACGAAACTGTATAATTCTCAAAGTGTGGATACACACAGAATGAAATGTCTACACCACCCAGCACATAAATTATGAAATTACTGATGTTGTTGCCGTATGTCTCCCTTCTTCAATTCGCCAGAAAACCCTAAAAACATGCCGACCATCATTACAAGCTCCGAAAAATGATGTTGTTCTGCTATGGTGGCCAACAGAATGCTACTCCAAGTGCATGCATAAAGCCTTTGTTTGGGCCACGTTTAGCACTGGCCATTAATATTTAAAATGGTCAAGCACAGCGAAACGATGCAGAAAGACCGAGAGAGCGAGAAAGGAAGCGAAAATAAATGTTGATTTCAAGGACTTGAGTTCTAAAACCCAAACAGCTTTTGGGTGTGAGCTGCTCATTTAAATGCCATGTATATATATATATATATATATATATATAGATATATATGGCGTATAAATATCTATACGTTTGGAATGGTCAGAGCAGTCAGAGCAACACTTGAAAACATTCACAAACCATTTCCCATGCGAGAAATTAGGAAATTGCATTTTGGCAATAGTAACGGAACTGCACTCTCATAGTGTTTCCAAAAATCTATACACATGTCTGTCTGTCTATCTGCCTGCTTGCCTGCTTGCCTGCTTGCCTGCTATTACGATTGTCTGTCTCTTTAGCTAAACTTTCAAGTTTGGTCTTCCAAACGTTGTAGCATATTAGCATATATGCATGATAAAGTCGATATGCCACACAAATGCCATTTTTACCAATACCGCAACAACATTTTGTAGGTGGTGGTGTCGGGTTAGATGAATTGTTCAATAAATGAGAACTTTTTCCTACAGGGCGGTATATATTGGCTACGCGTTGTAGTGATCTATTAGCCTCCATTATAGCAGGCGGAAATAACAATGGCGCTAGAAATGCATACAAACAGACAAACAAACAAACAAACAAACAAACAAACAAACACACACACCCATACATACATAGATACATACATACATAGATAAATATATACGTACATACGCACTCACTCACATACTTCTACATAGAGACGTAATCACAATTCAACCTTTTTACTAACACACATGCGTTTATCTACCAAAAATATGTTTTTGCATATATATATATATATATATATATATATATGTAAATGTATATATATATATATATGTAAATAAGCCCACATAAATACATCACATACAACAGTACATGTTGTAAATTCGTGAGAGCAGTACCTTAAACTTTTCAACAGTGCAACAGTGCAACAACGTTGAATCAAGCACTTATTGCTGCAGCAACAGCTATAGTAGCATATCGAGAGCAGTCAAGCAGTCAAGCAGTCAAGCAGTCAAGCGCTCAGACGGCCAGTCAGCCAACAAGCGAACAAGCGAACAAGCGAACAAGCGAACAAGCCAACCAGGCAGCCAGCCAGTCATTTAGCTGAGCCAAGCCAGTAAAAGTAGAAATTGCCAAAAATGTAAATTTTCATTGCCGAAAATTTATAGCGAAAATTGTTTGAAATATGTTCTTATTGCAGTTGCTAAAAAATTCATAATCAAATGCACGGTTGGTTGCTTGTTTAGTTAGTTGGCTACTCTGCTTCAGGTCGGGGTAGTTACATGCAACTTTACTAAATACACACTGACACACTTATATATATATATATATATATATATATATATATATATATATCTTTGCATATATATGCTTTCGACTGTGATTTTCATGCAGCCGAAAAGCATTTTATATATGTATTTTCATGATGCGCCTATATATGCATTTATGCAGCCGTATGTAAAGGTATAATGCGATATGGCTGAATTGAGCTCCCGCATATAGTAATTGAAGTGTTTGTTTTATTGATGAGGCAACTTTTAGTATGATTACCCCTTCCATGTTCTATTGCCCGTTATCGCCATTATAGACGCTATCGTCATCATCGCCTTCATATAAATGTTTAGGCTATAAAATGATTGTATATGCTTCGGGGGTGTAAAACAGCGCAGTGTAGCGCATATTAGTGTCCTTCAATTTATTTATGAAGTGAAAAAGTGCTTAATAATATATTCATAGAGAGAAAAATAAATCACCTCAGCTGAACATATAGAAAAAGAGATCTACATGGAATTTCACTAAATTTGCTAAATTGGATGAAAATTGAAGTTTTAAAGGCTAACGTTTGGTTAAAATTACAAATAAATATAAAAATACAAAAAACAGAAAAAATGTCTTTTTTATATAACTGTTTTATTGCGAGTTTAGAAATTTTTACATTAAGCGAATCAAAATTTATAATACAAGTATCATGCATGGCAAATAGGATTAAAAGATGGGATTAAAAGAGATGCTAACCGAGACGGGGAAACAGTAGCATCCTAACAGTAGCAGTGAAAGGACGAACGGACGTTGATGAAGTTAGCCACGAAACTAATCAAATAGCTTTCGATTAGCTTGTGCCTTTTTCAAAATGTATTTAGTATATGCATATATGTCGCGGATCTCGATGAGTGTGTCTTTGAAAATTTAGTTCATATTGCAACATTAACTTCATACGCTTAACACACACTCAATATATGAATGATTGATGTGTTTCGATATTTGGACGAAGTTGCGCAAAGTTGTTGGACACGTTTGGTTTGGAACACTTTTAGTCTAAAACGGGGCAACAATTTTGCTCTGCTCAGTCTCATTCATTCACTACCACTAACTGTGAAACTAGAGTTTCCCGAGTAGGAAAATTGAACATATCTTCAACATGAACAAATCCTTTTTTTTTTTTTTTTTTTTTTTTCGTTGTAACCATCCATTCAGGAAATGTCGCCCATATGTGTCTAAAGAGGATGATGGTCGTGCAAAAAGAACTGGAGAATAAAGAATAGAATGCGACCGCAGCGAGATGTATATCCGCTCGAGAAGTGTTACGCCTTCACCGATTAGCCATTCGTTATAGTTGCGGCGCGCAGTTCAATCAATGTTAAAGTGTAACCAACTTGGGGTTACCACTAACCACTTTGGGGTTTTGGATCTGTGCAAGTCGACTTGATAATCGTACTTCCTATACCCTGTGCTCTGTCCTATATATATAATAGCTTTCTAAATATTTTTGATTATGCAACTTACAGATACGTATGTGTAATACCTCACAGGATTAAATCTTGAATGAGAGAATTACTTTTTTTTTGTTGGAAAAAGTCCATGATAGTGAATTTTTCGCCTGTGCTTTTAAAGCTAAAAAAAAGGTCGCATGACTCTCTCGATAACCTTAAAAGTTTACATTTTTATCAGAAAAATTTCGCAGCACACAATAATAATTAGCGTTTAATGATTTCGTTTGCATTGGCGCTATGGCAAGAGACTGTTCTATAAATATCAGAAAACTCTGATTACTCTTAAGCACATACACGGAAGCTTACATGCACAAAATTTTTACATTCATATATCTATCCATCGTCTAATTTAGCCGGCGGGCGTACTGCCGTTCACTTCACATATGCTTCACATATGCAAACGATGGAAAAGAACAATTCACGAGCAAAACAAAAACGGGAAAAATCCGATTATCTAAGTGTATTGGTATTTTTTTATTTTTTTTTTCTTTTCGTTATTTTTTTGCCTTCTTTTTTAAACAGCTTCCGAAACATCATCATCACTATCGTCATCGATAAATGAACGATGACTATGAATAGATGACCAACACGAATGTATAAATATATGTATGTATGTATGTATATATATGCATGCAAATAAGTGGTGATGATGGATGCAGACACAGTTGTTTGTAAGCGTTGCTGCCGATATTTGTCCAGTGCCGCGTTAAGCTTCATTAATTGCATTAATTGCTGTCATTCATTTACACACAGAACTCGAAATGTGTTTATATATATATATATATATATCTATGTATATAAAGAATCACAACACGTATACACACATGTATGGGATTGTTCAGTCCATCAATGATTACGACAACGACACAACAATAACGACAATGATGACTTTATGGTCTTTGACTGGCGTGAGCGTTTGTTTTGTTTTCCTTTCCTTTTTGGCTTCTGCTCAGCGTCTCTATGTCGCTCCTTTGAGGGATGCGCTCGTAACAACGTCTCTTTAATAATGACTATGAAAAGTTTATTTACTCTTGTTTCGTTATGGATTATACATGCATATACGCAAACATATTTACATACATACATACATACATACATACATAGATTTTATATCAAATCATCGTTTATTAAATTGATGGTACGAGAAAGAGTCATGAAAATGTTCTCATGTTTTTAACAGAAAAATTACGGATATTAACTAAACATAAAGTGCCTTTAAATCAAGTCATAGAAAATTGTGAGTGAATTCTCATCGCATTTAACCTCAATTAATTATTTATCTATCATCAAAAGTTAACAAAAAAAAAAGGTCGCAATATTCATACGTAAACCTCACCTCTTTCATAGATAAATACATATTCATATTCATTCATATTCATATAATGAATGAGTGAGTAGGAGAAAAACACTGATAGCATAAGATTAACAGAGCAAGTGTAATCACTTGCTTAACGATTTGCTTATCGTTCATCTGATGACCGCTTTTCAAAGCCTCAGGTGGAAATGAAAATTCATGTAAACGAGATCGAGCAAAAACAAAGAAGCAAGCAATGCGAAAGCATACACCAAAAAACCAAAAATGTAAAGGTGACACAGTAAATTAATCATAATTAACATAAAGAAAAGGAAAGAGGCAGAACGGCCAGAAGAGAGAGAGAGAGAGAGAGAGCTTAAGTAGAAAAGGAACGACAGGAAATAAGAAATAATACGAAATAATCAGAAGACACCGTGCAC
Organism: Glossina austeni; assembly: GCA_000688735.1. Taxonomy (NCBI): domain Eukaryota; kingdom Metazoa; phylum Arthropoda; class Insecta; order Diptera; family Glossinidae; genus Glossina; species Glossina austeni. Next base: position 1,537,256 of record KK502404.1, on the reverse strand, counting down.
AGGGGAATAAGAAGCGAACTGTAAAAGTGAACCAATTAATGAAGCAATTCCCTGCAGACACACATACACACTTTTAACGAAGGATGTACTTATAACAATTTTTAAATCCCACGCCATACGAACCGCACAGCAGTCTTGTTTCTTATAAATTTCTTGTGCGCTTCATTCACTTCTGCTATTGTGTTTTCATTTGTACACACATAATACATATGAGTGTAAGTATGTGGGTGTGGGTGTGGGTGTGGATGTGTAAATGTGGTTGTTTATTTTACACTTTTCCTTCGTTCCTTCGTTCCTTCTTCAATACTATTTGTAGGTGCTCAGCACAGCATTTAGTAAATAATACCTGTAAACGTGACAGCATCAGGTGTATGTTACAAATCAAAATTAAATATAAAATATTACCACAAGTTTTGCGTTGAATTTAAAAAAAGGTAGCAAAGTAGAAGACTCAACAAGAGTTGATAGCGAGAACGTTTAAAATATGACGAATTAGGTTAATGGCATAAAAATGTAGAAAAAGATGTTAAAAGAGAAATATTTTTAATTTAAATACATTAGCAAGTTTAGGGTAAGTGGGAAACGAGTCCTTGAAATCAAATTTCAACATTATATGGAACAATTTTCATCAAGCCCGCTATGAAATGATCATGTGGAGATTAATAATAGATTCGATGGTGGCGGTAACCCTGTTAACATACAATATATTCAGAATGTAAAAAGGTTGGCAGGCTTGGAAAATGTTGGCAAACATGAAATTAATTAATAAATTTGTGTTGATAAAATTCGAGTTTCTTACTACAATTAAATTGCGGTCAATCACGTCTTTCTTACGGAATATTTCTATTATTGGGAATTAATGGACCCGCAATTTTTTGGTTAATCAATAGTCGAAATGAAAAAGTGAATGAATTTCTAATAAACATTAAATAACCGGCAGTCACTTCGGACGAGACGCATTTTTATTACCGTTTCAGGTATAGCCAAAGATAAAAAAAATTTAAAAATGCGTTCGCGTAGACAAGTGATGACATATGTGCTGACGAAGACATCCATACAGATCGTGATATTATTACAAAGTCCCTTTCGATTTGATGGACTTGGCGAAAGTAAATCATTACCACATCATATACGATAGATATTCAAAATCTTTTAATCTAATCTTTTAATGCATTTTCAAGTTAAAGCGAGAGTATAGTACATTAACGGGAAAACCAAGTTAAAAGAAACTTCGATCAGGCAAAGCTGGCTATATAGTTCATCAACGTTATGTTCAAAATGAAAAAATTTCATATGCGAACTAATCACAAAAATGGCTTGGTTTAAACCATTTTCAGGAGGTTTCATCTTTGAGCCGAAACGTATCGGTGTACCGAATATCATCGAAATATCTCGTAAATTCCCACTAATAACTAATAACTACTAACTTGAAGACCGTTAAATTTACGGGCAGATAGACAGACGAGTTTTAATCGCTTAAGAAAATGATTATGAATGGATTGATATGGCAAGAGTTGTAAACCGATCTCAAATCATTTCAACTATTGCATACCTCCGTACCAACTTGATCTACTCTGCACAGAAAGTGATGGGTAGGATGTAACAGGTGCTTGCATTTATTTTGATCGGCGATTTCTATTAGTGAAAATGATAAAGTGATACGAAGTATCTTATGTAATAGTAAACTGTAACTATTTTTTTGTTTTTTTATATGCGCATAAACACGGTGAAGGAAATGCGGAATGGTACGCCCGAACGCATTTGCCGGTCGCACATTCATTATATTAACTAGAGTCACGCGACACTCTTAATTTAAGCATCGTTCGCCGGTGAGTGATGATGGACGATAAGTGGTCAAAGAAAATGATATACGTACGCATTTGTCACGGAGCGTGTATTCAAATGTTTTAAGGCCGCCTTCACAACAACCCAATAGAGCTAATATTTCTTGAAATGCACAAATTTTCGCAATCATTTTACTCTCTAATCAAAAAACAATTAAAAATCTTCACTTAATACAACACATAATGATCCGTTGTGTAGGCAGTAGTTGAGCAAGTGCTCCGATCCGAACCATTTTCAATAGCATTCGTCCTTGACTCAAAACACGCTCGTGTACCAAATTTCATCAAGCCATTCCAAAAATTGCGAACTTTTTATTGAAGACAATATTAGAAATCGATCGATATAATAAAAGCTGGGTCCACCTCAAGTTCTTCTGCAAGTTTAATATAGACATAGTGTGACGAGTTATGTAGGGTGTAATATACGAAAGAATTCAAAATTCTTCTCAAAATGAACCGATTCTTCTGTTAAAAAGTTCACAATTTTTATAGCAATGTTTTTTTGTTGTTGTTCAATATCCGCTGAAACGTCATGCATTGCATCTCACGTTAAAGATCATTAAGTTAGCAAGAATTGATAGTCATCCGTGTAACGCATAAAACTTAATCGCGTGGAAAATTGAGCTCTGAAAACTCACTAAGAAGATTTTAAGTTATTTCTGTTACCATTTGATTTCTTTCAATATGTTTAGAACGCCGAAAAGTAGACAATAAATTTGAACTAAAAGCAACGTAAAGATTTTTATGAAATTTTCATAGAATAAAGGAAAGCATCAAACACTTGCACCCGCTTCGCAAGCAAACACTACAAATATGAACGATGTTCGAATATGAACGATAGTGTAGACCGTTTTGACGCGAATTTTGGATACCCACCTTAAATTAATGATGCATCTATACATTTTGCTGTGTGATTTCGATAGATTAACACGAGCGATATCATCCGGGACAACATATTTAATACATATTTTGTTTTCAATGCTAAATACCAAAACGAATAAAGAGAAAAAGAAAAAAATGAAAAAAGGAAATTGAAAGCCTTACGGACTCACTGCCTGACTAGCCGGTCGTTTGGTATTGGTAGAACTCCTTCAATACCGGCACTGAATGTTATGAAATTCGTAAAGGGTGACGTTGGAAAGCAGTTTACATGATGGTTTAAGCAACATTTTCGCAAGGAATTCCCATTGGCATGCCACCAGCATGGAAGACCTCAGACATGTGAACCTGACATAGTCAAACACTTACATATATATATATATATATATACGCACATAATAACATACCGCATACTTATGTATAAATTTGAATTGAAAATCAATAAAACTTCATAAAAGTGTATAAAAATACCAAAGGAGAGAGACAGTGGTTGAAATGATGAAACCGGCTTAGCAAGTAAATTGGATTTGTAAAAAGGTTTATAATTTGTAGAGGCCAGAGCGAGATGCAGCAATTTTAAATATGATTCATTGGGATACTTTGTTCATAGATTTTGTTAAAGTCGCACGCACACATAAATGGGTACATGTGCATGTGTGTTTATATGTTCATGTTTATCATATTGAAACGTGAATAAATTGTTCGGTTTAGAAAATATCACCGTAAACAAGACCGGGCTTGTAAGTGAATAGATGTGAATAGATGAGTAAGTAAATGAATTTATGTTGTCGCTTGGAAGTTAGCCGCACAATGCATCAATCGACTTGAAAGTGATGTGGGATGGATGCATGGATAAAACATCAGAGATTTTAATTGAAGGTTAAATGGAATTTCAGTTTGTGTGTTATGTTGGGAAAAAAGAAGAAAGAAAATTAATAAATAAATAAAAAATAAATGGTTTTTTCTTTTTTTTTTTTTTTTGTAAATTATGACAAAAGTATTTCCCGTAAAAAAGCTGTAAAATACAAAACGAGTGATGATTAATTTAGTTTTATGAAATTATTTTAGTTTTCATTTACGCAAAAGAAACGCATAAAAGCAGAAAACCATCCATTTACCGGTAAACAAGAACCACTTACACGAAGGTAAACTCAATTTTCAATACTTGAACATGCATACATACATATATATATATATATATATATATATATATATGTATATATATATATATATATGTATATATACATACATACATACATACAGATACATATCTACACGTTTAAATGTGTGTGTTTGTGTCTATTGTATTGAATTATTCACTCAGTTTCCCCTAAGCCTCAACTCTCTCGGCCATCCGATTACCGTTCTGTCCAGTACACAATTTTTATGTTTGCGACCGCTTTTTGTAAATTTCCAATTAAAACGTATATCCGCATTTTTATTGCATTACTGGAAAACTGTGCTATGGACCTTTTATGAACGCAAACACTCTTTCCGCCTCGCTCTATTTCGGTCTTTCTCTCTCTCCCTCTCTTTCTCTTTCGCCCTTTCGCTCTTTCGCTCTCTCACTTTCACTATCTCCCTCTAACCTTTGTCGCTTTTCGCTGTCTGGTCGATACGTGAACGCTACGCATCTTCATCTATGTAAACACATACGGAATTGCATTTTGGATTTGTGCGCCTGAATACACATGCAATAAATATGTATTTTCTGCAGACACACGGGCAACGCGGAATGACTTCAAACCAGACCGCACTTAACTTCACTTTGAAGTGTACTTCCCGGGTTCATAAGCCAAAAGCACAAACGCATCATTCTTGTTTCGGTTCTTTTTTTTAATTTTTTCATTTTTTTTTTTTTTTTTTTTTTTTTTTTTTTGTTTTTCACATTTTTCCATAATGGTGACTTTTTATTAATGTTGTTAATGTTTTGGCGGGCAAGTGGGGAGTGAGTGGGGAGAAGGCCAAAGTAGTGTGTGTTTCCCGTGCTGTGCTGTTTTCTAGTAAAAAACTTATTCTGGTTTTTGCTTTTTTTTCTACTTTTTCTTCCACTTTTTATGCTGGTGGCTTAATGAAAATATACTTGAAAGTAAATTATGACAAACCTAATGTAATTTGCGTGAATTATTTTCATAGCTGAGGAGAGCAAAAGACTAAAACGCAAACCAAACTCCACACATACTCACACACACACACACACACACACACACATATATACACACACAAAACACATGTCCGGAATGCTTAAGAAATGGTGGATTGTGGAGAAACCTAATAACATCAATACACAAATTGTAAGCGCACATTGACAGAGAGACATCGCAATAGACAAGGAACGATCGGCGCAGACACCGTGAAAGAGGGGAGTAAGAAAGAAAAGACATTGATAGGCTTTCGTCTACCTTCTGAACTACTACTTGCTTACCGAAAAGCAAGTAAGAGAAGTGAGTTGTTTTAGTTATCTGATAAGGAAAAGAGAGGAGGAGCCTAATAAGGCTGGGGGAAGGGAGAAGGAGGCAGTTAAAAAAAAAACGGACCGATATTTTTCCTATGCAAAGACGATCTCAGCAAAGAACAACTTATTAGTTCTTATCGCACTCTTATCTTCGATCGGTTATAGCTTTTGCGAATTTTTCTTATTTTAAATGTTTTTCTTATTATAAATGTTGGAACAAAACGAAAAAAGTGGGGCACAATGAAATTCTGAATACGAAAAACATGAAGAGAACACAAGAGAAGCAGGAAGAAAAAGATGATAAAAGTATGAAAAAATAGAAAATAAGTTCTTAGCTGTAGGGAGAAGAACATCATATGGAAATAGATGGAACTTAGCGGCAAAATAGTTCGTCTAAAGACACCTATTCGACGTCATTGCTGTTCTTCACACAGCCGCCAAAGTGCTTGAGGAGAACAAGCTGAAAATTTCATAAAACCAAAAAATTCGCTGATGAAAAAGCGCATTATCACTGAAAATTGCCGGTTTTTCTTATGACATTTCGATATATAATTTCACTTCATGTACAGTATGTCCACGTGTAAAACTTTGAAACGAGTTTTATTTTTGATTTAATGCGAAAGTATTAACGTTTAAATTTTGCTGCATATTTTGGATTTGCAAACGCTCCAAGTTGAGTTAATGCCCCGACCAAACCGTTATATTAGAATGTTAGTAAATAAGACAATTGGTCATGTTGTACGTATGAAAGTATGTGGAAGAGATTGTGCTATCGTTAACGTAAAATTTAGAATCAAATTAAGTATCTTATTAAAATTCTTTTCCAACATCGTTTTTCTATCTTCATTCAAAGCAAAAGACAAGCAGTACATAAAAAAAAAATAAAAAAATAACTATTTTATTGAACATCATCTAACCACAAATAACAGTATCTCGTATTTTTATTTTTTCGTTTTTAAAGTACACACACATAAATGCGCAGCAATTATCCAAATTCTCTGGAGACCCATTAGAAGTACGAAAAGAAATCAACGAAAAACCTCTTTCTGGATATAAATAGCAAAGCAATAATTCCATAAAGAGAAATTCCAAAAAAAAGTTTAAAGAGGAAAAAAAAAACTCAGTAAAAGAATAATGTTCGGCTGCGACCGGATCTCTTGTACCCAACATCTTTATCTTGAAAAGGGCTAAAACAAGGAAGAGTGGATTAGTCCTCTATAAGGTAAGATGGACATGATTGAGGAACGAGATTTTTATCGCGAATCTGTCGTATTTTGTGAGTAAGAAGCCAGGGGAATATTCAGCACAAATGTTATGCAGATGAGCCGACGGAGATAATGAAATCTATGCTGCTCAAGAATATATATGCATTACGGGGTCACCGAAGCATCTTTCTGGGTGTTGCAAATGTTTTGACAAACGAAATATATTCCATTTCTTTGATGCCCGGCATAACAAGGCGAACAACATTTCACTAAAATAGCTAGAATCCGTCCAAGACGATTTTTGAATACCCACACAGAGCATCGCTTAATAGCGTGACTAGCATTCTATCCAAAGTAGTAGTAGTAGGTGTAGCAGTATACCCTCAAGATGAATTCCAAATTAATCGACGCAACTTACTGTCAATTCCGTTTTCATCAGCGTTTGCAAAGCAATAGATCGATTAAAAAATAGATATATAGATAGAAGGAATCTTACGCGAATTAGATGTAAACTGTAACAAGGTTTGCGAATGTGGCGAAACACATCTGCCTGTCCCGAACAAACTGAGAAAATGAATCTACTTCCTACACATGTGTGATAAGTAAACGCAAAAAAAAAAAAAAAAATTACCGAAATCTAAAAGCTGATATAAACATCGAGGGAGAGTGAGCGTGATACACGTAGTGAGCGACAGGATGGAGACCACAGAAATTAACAATCACCAGCCAACAGTCAGCCAACAGTTATGTGTTTAACAAGAAATCCCCAAATGTATGCTATAGTTTTATGGGATTTTGATATGCAGTTACTTCAATTTTTATTGCAAGCATTTTTTTCTCAACACAATTGGCAAAAATATTTTTTATAGCTTCAATTGGATTTTGTGTGCAGTGTTCAGTGTTCAGTGTTCAGTGTTCAGTGTTCAGTGTTCAGTTCAGTTCATTTCGGTCCTGTGCTCTTTTTAGGTGGCATGTCATGGCCAGGGCCATGACCAGAGTGCAATATAGGACGTTGATGTTTTTTTTTTCTTTTCCCTTATTTTCGTTGTTTTCTTTATAAGCAAGTACATTACAAATGTGTGTATGTATGCGTTTACTATGCAGACATAAAATAAGTGTAATGATCATTTACAAACTGCGATATATTGTAGGAATGTGCTCGCCAAGCCAAACCTATCAGCCGGACATTCAACCATATGTTGAGTAATATGTATTATTGAGTCTGTCAGTCAGTCAGTTGTACGCTGAGGTTGTAGCAAAAAAAAAAAAAAAAAGAAAAAAAGAGGAGCAAAACCACTTCACGTTTTGCTTTTAAAGAGTTATTACCCATCACCGGTGTAGTATATAGGAGCACATATATAATACACAAAATGGTGTCTGAATGAAAGTTCGACATGAATATAATAAAAATGAGTTGAAATTGATGAAAAATTAGTAAAAGTAGGCAAGTATATTTTACTATATATATATATATGAATATATATTTTTTTTAAAGAGATGGGCAAGGAGTGGTTGCAGACTTGTAGGTGTTTGTCTACTCGATAAGTGTAATGCATTTGCTGACTGAGTATATATATGAGTATTCACTATAGCCAAGACCAAAGTAAACTTTACCCGAACTTACGATTTCAACCCACGAAGATTTACTTCGGAGTCGCGATTCTTACCTACTCATGAGGACGATGTTAGTAATCATCGAAGCCATCTGGATTTCTGCAACATTAAGTCGGGTTTTTGATCGGTTAGTGTTCAAAATTGTTAAAATCGATTCATTCCATCGATTTTATATCAAATTCTATTCCCTTCTGAAGGATTTATTTACGCGGAACTTCTTTCAATCGAATTTCTTGCAACTAGTTCCAAACTTTTGTCTTTTTCCTAATATTTTTTGTTCGCTACACTTTTCCTCGTTTCTCTCTTTTTGGACTTTTCAAATGCATTTTACCTTTATCATTTTCTACACTCAACTTTTTGCAAACATTTGCATACTTTTTTATTTTATTTTTTAACAGAAAGAGGGGGGGAATGAATGCATACAAAATGCATGGAAGAAAAAAAGTAAGGCATATGCTTGGGCTTTCCGCCACGTTTTCTTTCATGATTTTTTATTAAATGGCCGTTACCCATTAATAAACAGCCAATGGCCATTGGCAGAAGCTATAAAGCGGCCCACAAAATCGAACATGTACATATATTAAGAGAAGACTTTTGCTGTCCTTTTTTGTGTTTCCTTTTAAAATTCGTATTGAATAATGCTTTGAAATCCCTAGTGAATTATTGGCCATAAATGTGAAAGTTAAAAAACAATATAGCGATGACTTAGGCGGTTCCATTAAATGCTGTTTGAGCTGTTACGGCTTTCGTTGGTAATTGCGTAATTATATCAAGCGGCGCCTAATTTAGCGAATATTCGGGAGTATCTAAGAAACGCTAATCACAATTAACATTAAGTTTGAGTTTTTTATACCTATCCCCTTAGTTTGAAGGGTATATTCGTTTTGTCAAAACGTTTGCAACACCCAGAAGGAAGCTCCAGAGACCGCACAAACTATATGTATTCTTGATCAACATCAAACTGCGAACCGATTTAAGCCTATCTGTCTGTCCATCTGTGTAATATCTGTTGTAAGCATTCTCTTGGCCGCAAAAATAAAGCAATCGGCATCGAGTTTTGTATCGTGGAAAAATATAGTGTATAGTGTATCAATATTTAACGGTTTTTTCATATCTTTGTAAGGCGCAGGAACAAGCTGCAAAAACCCCATAAAGTGTATAAGTTCTTCGCCAGTTTCAAATTTGGAATGTACCTAAACATGTCCGTCTCTACGTCTGCGCGGCTGTTTATCTGCGCAGGCGCATAGTATTTGCGGTCAACATTCTCCTGAGACATCAAGAAGACATCGCTTACAAACTTGCAAAAGAATTTGAACACGACGCAAGCATTTCAAAGAACGCGCCTAGAACGCCCGCATGCGTATATGGCAAAAACCGCTGTTTCCGCATTCTTTGTTTGATACTCATTAAGTACAGCACCATACCATACCATATAGATTTTCAATTTTATTCTGAAAATAGAAAAAAGCGCCCGCGCCCACCCAATATGATAGACTATCGAAATTTAGCTGTTTTCCTTTTTTGCGATCATGGTGATAGGTACAAAAGATTTGGTCACGACCGAATATAATTTTCCTACTTATTTTTTTCAATTTTAAAGTTTTAAACCCTTTTTTTTTTCTTTTTTTTAATTGTTTTATTTTACCAAACGTTACATTAATTAAAACATATTTAATGTTATTATAATTTTGTTGAAATTTTCCATTTTATCCAATTTGGTTTGCATATAAAAATTGAAATATTATCTCATAATTAACTTGTCATAAATCTCATACGTTTAACATGCACTCAAAGTATGTCTAAATTTGTACATGTGTTAACTCTCTTTCTATCTCTCTCTCTCTCTCTCTCTCTCTCACTCTCGCACTTTCTCTTTCTTTCTCGGTCGCTTTCTCTTCTTGTATCTCTATTTCTCTTCCGCTAATGCTCTCCGCATATGTGCATTTATGGGCATCGTATGTGTGTCGCATGTGTACTTATAGCACGGTATATGTGCTCTAAATTATGCTGACTGTTACACAAAAATATTTGTTAAAAAGCTAAACTGCAACATTGACCATTGACCAATGTCATTTAGTTGTCTGGTATATTCCTCTTCCTCGCTGTTCTATATATACACTAGCGCGTGTGTACCGTGTGAAATGTATGCAGATATTTTATGGGTAGACTGAAACAAAGCCAATTGCTTTTTCATGGATACACTGTAAGAAACTGGGAATTAATCGCGAGTTCCATGCACCTATGGTTAGAAAAACTAACGTAACGTAAAATTGATGTACCGTCAGGTCGCTGCAGTCGTCAAATGCCAGAAGAAGACGATTGAAATCTGCATTTGATAGCCATCCGTAGGAGCTGGCTATTCAAAGCAAAAACCGCATTAATTATCAGTGTTTAAGAAGTGAAATTTTACCATCGCAATCAATCGCAAACGCTTTAAACGCGTTTTTCTTAACCGAAGATCTTTCAACACGACGCGTATCCAAATTTTATACAGATATCTTAGAAGTGTTATTCTCTAGTGAAACGCGGGGAAATTTCCAAAGGATTGCATAGCTCCTCTTTCCGGCCGATTCCGGATTCGAAGCATTCTGTCAATTATGCTCGTGATTATTTTATATGGCAGATTAGCTGATAATCTACGCGAACCAGCTGCACTGAGTCCCTTTCAATAAAGCACTGAACAAGTGTTGAACTCGCTCTGCAATCAATACTGACCATCAGCTTGTGACTTGCGATTTGACTTCTGCTTCGAAATCGTTTCAGTTAGTTGTTCAGATAGCCTCGGGGCTTATTTCTTCCGCTTTATCTCTAACAACTACGAATCCACGCTGCTGCTGATATGTAGTATCCTACCCAGTACGATTTGTGCTTGTTCTTTTTGACCTATTTCATGATGGCACGGTGCCAAGGCTTCATCCCCTCTGATATTCTTTCATGACGTTTCCTGTCTTAACTAGTGGGACCACCCGCAATTTCCTTATGTGGATGGTTTTCTCTGTACTCTCTGTACTATAGGCGGAGGGAGCAGAACAATTAACCGCAACTCTTTGTTCGTTAAGTGGTTTTTTATTATTTTAGAATCAAATTTGATTTAAATTAAACATGCTTCGCAACAGTGACTTCGACGCTGGGGATGTAAGTGAAAGTGGCATGAGGCGCTAAATGACCGCATTTTGATGAAAATTGAAGATTGAATGATGAAAACATGAAAAAAATTAGGCATAAGTCTTAGAGAAGTTCGTTCGTAACTTCGAGAAGTACGGTAAAGCGTTATTGGGTTGTAAGCATTTAACTCCCGCAATAAACTTTTGTCTTCGACTTGTCATTGCGAGGGACGCATTTTGAATCAACTAAAGCCTCGAACTAAATGTACTCCTAATGGTAACATCGAAGTAGATGAGAACGGTTTGCGAACGGCGCCGAAATGCATTTTTTTTTTTTAATTTGTTACGATATTTTAAGGAAATCTTGATCGAGAGTTTTGATAGAATCAAAATTTTAGTGGACTGCCAACATTGGTTAGTGAGGACACCGATTGAAAGTCACTTCTACATTAGTCTCTCCATTACTAACTAGCATAGCTGTGTGTGAAGATATATTCACAAAAATGCAATATTTTGTCAATTTTTACTACGTATTTTATGCACAACACTTTTACCGAGAAATTAATAACTGGCTCGGAACAATTTATGTTTAAAATTTCTTCGATCTTTAACGAATGTTTACACTAAAAAAGGTTGCCAATAACGACGCGATGGTAGTAAGACCCCCAAGACAATAATAAGTGGTCTTGGCATCTCTATCACCTGATACGTTTGGGTAAATAAATCGAAGAGAAGAAACGAGAATAAGTTGATAAAAAAAAATATATATATTTTCTCGCAAAGGAGGAACACGTTTTCCGATTACTAAAAAGTGAGCTGCAAATAATATCTTGTGTGCAGTAACTGAGAAATGAAAACGCGATCATCAAGGCGTTATAATTTATACGTACGCTATATATAAGTGTACACATAATATATTGATAAACATGACAATCATTATGTGCTTGACGATCCATTTGCTTATCAATGACGTTCCCGAACCAAAAAAAATTGAAGTAAAAGTTACCAGGACTCATACCTTCTTTCTATTAATTAAATGCGGTTTTAAAGAAAAGCACATTTCTGTACGTGTTAGTAAAAAAGAAAAAACAAAAAAAACAAAAAACACAAAGCCAGTCGTGTTCAGTTTGGTAAGAGAAGAAGAACATTAAAAACAAGGAATAGAACTTTAGAGTATATAATGAATCGTCCGTATATGTTAATTGCATTTAGTTAAACGTAAACGAAAATGATGACAATTAGAGAATAGAGTCCCAGTGACACAAAAACCCACCAAAAATAGCAACATACGACACAATTTTTACACTACGTGTACAATAAGTTCTCTATGTTTTGGGGTAAAATTCGGATTTATTTAAAGTATGTTTGTTGCAAAGCTTAATAAGGAAACATATTCACCATCACTATCTATGGTCTCTTGCCACTTATTGGGATGCACATGCAACAGCAATTTGGCAATTTCGAGGCGAAAAATTCTGTGAGCCGCAGACCTGCGAAATATCTTTGCATCGATTTGAGGAAATGAAGAATCAGAAGAAACTAACCCTCAACTGGGCCGTAAGGAATTCATTTTTTGCATGCCTTCGAACTGAAATTGTCTGTTTACTTATTGCTAACTGTAGCACAAGCTTCTCTTAAACTTGCACTTGATTTTCTTCCTAAAAAAACTTTCAATTTTTCCATCGGCCAACTTTCACAAAACTCTGGAACGTTCTTTGTCTTTACACTAACTAACCCTTTCCATACAAAATCTCGTAGACCGTTTTCTAACTGTTTTACAATTTACTGCATTTTCGCCTCAAGCCAGCTTCACGTCATTTCAGTAGCTTCAGACGAATTTTTTTTCACAATAACAGAATAACATGCAATGCCGTAAATGCCCTTTGTGGACGTACATCTCGTTACATATCTCTTTTGTACACCGTCAAGGACAGCTTGTAAACAACGGAAGTTTGTACCAAACAATCAGCAATTTCAAAATTATCTGTGGCCAATATGATCGGATTCAGTACGTACTACAATGCGACCAATTTCAGCACAGACAACTAATATGTAATCCTTATGTATATATGTAAATATATATAAGAGGATAGAAGCAGACAGAGAGAGCGAGAGTAAGAGAGTGTAAGAAAGGGAAGAAGTGCGACAAAGGGAAGGTAAAAAGAGAGCGAATCGAAGAAGAGAGGTCAGGCAGTAGAACGTATACAGTGTTGCAAATAATTATTAAAATAAATGCTTGGCTTTAAGTCGTTTTGACATGAAGAGACTGAAAAGTTTAAGGTTTCGTAATGGGTGAATAGAACAAACATTTAGTATAACGGACAAGATTATTTTGGAAATTTTGATTAAATTTGTAAGAAGGCCTTTTCTAAATAGTATCGAGCACACAACCAACCACACAACAAGTTCGGAGGACGACATCGCAAATATGCTGGCTTCACTCATCTTCATACCAAAGAGAGTAACATTTATTCAAGACAAAGGAATAAGCATCTGTTAAATCTTTCTCCCTGTGTCCGTAATATCGTAAGCCAGGGAAGAACAGACATCCCCAAAACGTTACATGACTAAGTCATGCAATTTTTTCTGTGTATCTCTCTACCTCTCGACAGATAGTCGATAGTACTTGAAACGTTTACGATCAAACTTAAGGCGTCTTCATCAATTTTGAAGCGGTTTAGTTGATGTCTGTCCGTACGTGTATTTGCACACCTATTGAATATTAGTGGAATATTTACGATCGCATAGAAGCCATCAGACAGCAAAGACTGAGATAGAGCAATAAAGTTTGCCACGTTAGTGACCACAGATCATAGTCGTAAATGATCGCAAGAGCGATTCGAGTATTCAGAGTATGGTATAGATCTAAGACCTGATATTGCGTTGCGTGCAATTGTTGACTTGCATGCAGGGACTATATGCCCCCTTGTATGCGTGCGGCATAAGAGTAGTAAGTACATGCTTGTCTCACTGAGGTGTTCAGTATTAAGAAAGTATTTCGCAACTTTTATAAGACGTGATTTCAAACTAAATCGAAAAGTAGAACTTAAGTTTGATATGAAGAACTGCCTACATTTTAAGAGTATAAAAAATTTAAGATTTTTTTTCAACGTGTATTTTATTGAACTTTCCGATGCTCATTTACTTATGCACTCACATACAAAACGTACGCCAATGCATTTGTGTGAGTTGCTCAAATTTATGCAGCTATACACATATATGCACAGACAGCGATTTACCCATTTTTCCGGCATTAATAATGTCGGCAAATAAATGGGTGCATAGATGTGTGCGTGTGTATGTGCGCGTATGTATATATGCGCCGGTTCACTAGAATTTCTGTGTTCTGCGTTTGTGTGTAACCAAAAGCTCACTTCATCATCATTTAGTTGTTATAGCATTTGAATATTAATGGCCTGATGCACAGATATTTACACCAAAAAAACACAAAAAAAAGGCGGAAATTTTTTTTTTTGTTAATATCACATTATCAATACATATATATATATATATATATATATAGGCGGGTGCTTGTGTATGTGCATTTTTATTGTAGAATTATTAAATATTTTTGGCAGAGAGGGCAAGCAACAAACAGAAGCAGAAAATGATGTTATTGTAAAATATTTTATAGAACAATATTACAAAGTGTATGGCCATCATTACTACCGCCATTGCCGCCACTGTGACTACCGCCACCAACGACAATGGTTGCGGCATATTGTTAATGAGATGTCGTTGGCACATTTGTATGCCTGGGTGGCTGGCTTGATTGTCTAACTATGATGCTGGTTGGAATTTTATGGCAAACAGAAGAAAAAAAAAAGCCAAAAACGTAAAGGTATGAGACGCTAACATGTATAAGCACACCGCACAATTTTGAGGTTTTTCTCTGTGCAGTGATGTATGCGTGCGTTCACGTGCGCTTGCTTATGTATTCGTACACAATGAAAAGCATCGCTGAGAGTGGATAAAAAACAACTAGAAGAGCTTAGAATATGACATTTACATTGCACGCGTGTACCCTGAATATGAATCTTTGCGACATTAACACTCGCGAATACATGTAAAATTTTTTCATTCTTCACATGAAATTACCAAGAATTTTACAAGTTTATAAGTTTGTCGTTAGTTTATAGCGAGGCTGAAATAAATTCAATATTATTTAAATTATAAAATGTATAGCACATGGATACGCATAGACGCTTACGTGTATTGCGGTAACAGGTGTTAAGAGTGTGCAACGAAAATTACACATTCAACACTTTAATAAAAATCCTTGCCAAACTGTCAGCATAGCAGCACTGCTTTGCTAAAGTGAGCTCCAAAAACTATTTTTGCCTTTCATTTGTACTTCTATTTTATGTTTCGGATTCATTGCTTTATATCTAATTCTCCGTTTTCTGTCTTCTTTGCATCTTTTGTGTGTGTGTGTGTGTGTGTGTGTGTGTGTGTGTGTGTGTGCGCGCGCCTCTCTCCTTCACCCCGGCAAGCGAGAAAATGTTCTTTTTCTCATTTTTTTTTATATCTTTTTTATCAATGGCCTGCCAACCAGGCAGAACAAAAAAACAACCCAAAGAAACCCGTCAACGGGCAGACAGAAAGACAGACAATTGGATATTCATACAATATTTAGCAGATGTTGCTGTTACTGTTGCATTTTTATGATGTGTGCGTCAGTAATAAACTAATCGAAAGAACTGCTTGTGCAGAATACAACAGTGTACAGAGATGCGGCTGCAGTAGCAGTTGTTGTATGAAATTTTTTCACTTACTTACGAAGTTCTACGAAGATTTGGTAAAGAGAATATTTTGCCAAATTGCAAGAAAAGAGAAAAAAGTTAAATGAAATCAGTAAATGTTCAAGTGGCTGATAAAGATAAAACCGAAAGAAAATCGAAAGTCTTTCCGAGATCAAAATAACCTTTGCTTTAAAGCGTATAATATATACATTTGGCTTTTTTTATGAACACATAATAAGGTCTTTCGGCATAAAACAGCATGGGCGTAGGAATGGACAAAGATGGTCAAATGTTTGGTGTTTAAAATTTTCACACTTATAGCGTCTGTTTGGTGTTTAGCCTGAGGGGAAATCCTTAACAAAGGCTAAGCAAATTTCAAATACCAGGCGCCTTGAAATGCTCGGATCCTCCATATCAAACTACGAACGGAATTAAGCTTCCAATTCCGCTGGCCGATATCGCTTACGTCTTGGCTTAACCGACATCAGGTCGTGAGGTGAGCATTCCCCTGGGGAATCAAGAATTGTGAAGATCTCCAGATCTATGTCCAGCACAACTTTGTCTTTCGTCGTTGGTCCAAAACGCGTTCACCAAAGTAGCCCAGAAATTGCGACTTGTAGTCCGAACAAAAGACTACAGGACAGACAGGCCGAAAAACGAACAGACAAGCCTAGTTTAGTAAACAGTCGAGTTATTTACGTGTTGTATACATCCGTATAAACTTAGTATATACTTGTAACAGAAGTAGCGTTGTAGCGTACGTATCATTATCCCACTTATTCTTCAATTATCTTGTCAACTGAACAACTGCAAATCGGATTGAATGCAGTCAATGAATTCGGAAAACTCATTTATTGCGATTTGCGTAAGACAGTATGATCGAAGAGTGAAAAACAAACGACAGTCAACCGACTTCCAAGCAAACACTGTCAAAGTTGTTCGATATGTCTTCAGTTGTCTTTGCCAAAGACAATTCGAAAGAAATTATTGCGTTTACTGTATAGTCCGATATTGGCGGACGTCAATATTTGCGCCAGCTCTTGACAACAATATAATTCGGTTAGTAAAGTTTCCAATTTTATGGAACTTTTCAATTTATTTTTCCAAGAAAATTGTCGCAAATTCGATGAATGAGCAGAAATTAAATTCGCCAAAGTGCGAAGAACGTCACAGAGTGTAGTGAAACATATTTAGCTGAGTTCACGTTTATTGCTTGGGAAATACTTCGCAAGCAACGAAGAATGCAAAGGCATCGAAGGATCTTTTAATAAGAGGTCTCATTTTTCACACCTGCGCTGCAAGTGCTGTCGCTACGTTAGCAAGAGAAACTTTATCCCACACTCATACCGACAATTACAAATTAAAGGAAAGATTTAGACAATAGTGTTCGGTAATGAATCGATTAAACGAATCGGCCGATGTAACACGATGTACAAAAGGGGCTTGAGCCAATTACACGGCCAGTCCACAAACTGCGTTAAAGTGGCACACGTCGTTGTTGTGTCGACTATTTCTCTTGGGCTGTTGAAGTCCCGCACCTGTGACAATAGAGATGAACATGGGACGTAATATTCAGAAGAGATTTTCAAAAGCATTACGAAAAAATTCCGGTTCAACTTGTTTTTATTTTTCATATGACCATCATCATCCGAGTGATGCAACGTATTTGCGTAGCCAAAAGAAGTACGGAAAAAGAAATTGATAGGGAAGTGCTGGCCACAGCCTAGAGGGCCCAATGCCGTTACCCAATAGCACAATCGGTGAGGATTACGAGTTTACCCACTGTGCACTCACTGTAACTACGGCCGCGAGTAAAGTTTATCGCACTTGTAAGATTTGAATCCGCGAACGCTGGTAATCGCAATTCTTACATACTCGGCTACTCAGGTGGTGTACGCGTGCGTATTGATTCATATGTAGAAAAATCTTCAAGTTTTCATTTATCCTCTATATCTAAGGAACTGACTGTCTACTGACACAGGAAAAGTGGCGAGCGGGGGGGGGGGAATTTAAAGCGAGCCTTCTCGTTGAGAGAGCCTGTACTTTAAATCTTTACGCAATCAGCCGTCAATATCATAATGTTGGCTGTTTCTCAAATAAATTCAACATTCTGCACAGACTTAATGCAAGCCCCGTACGAGGACGTACGAGGAGCGTAAATCAGAAATTGTTCGAATTAAAAAAGAAGCGCGGAAAATAATATTGTCTTTGTTACAAAATATAATACAAAATATTATAAATAGTAACACAACAACACGAGCACAATGAAGCGAGCACACAGCGTCATCTGCAAGTGATTTATGTGCCAACAAGTGAGTGTATGGAGCCGCCGTTTGACAGGACTTTAGTTCATTGCACACACAACATGGAAATGAATAACAAGGATTTTCATCTCTGAGTTTTTCTTTTTCTCATGTTTTTTTCATTTTTTTTCTTTTGTTTAATTTTTTGCTTTAACTTCTAATAAACTCTAGGGCGCCAACCTTTTTCGACAAGATTTAGTTTGATTCCAATCCCTTCCGTTCGCTCCCTCTCCACGGTTTCGCATTCTTTTTTTTTTTTTTCAAGTTTTTATTAGAAAAAATTTTATCATCAGCTGATGATTTGCTGCGCATAGCATTGCGAATGAATACATATATCGGAAAGTGTATATAAAGACACATAAATCAGATTTACTCGCTTGCTGTTTTGTATTCGTAACCAGTGAAGCATTGAATTCATTTCACTGGCCTTTCATTTAATTTCATTTTTTAAGCGTGCTTCTTCATTGCTGTTAATTCTTGTCAGGTTATTTGGTAAGAACCATGCAGTTAAATAAAACAAACACGAAGCTGAAGAGCCAACCAACAAACTAAATGCAATTGCTCTGCGACGAATTTTGAACCCCGCAATTACCTTAACTCGACACACAACAATCGCCTTTGCTTCGAAATCTTAGAAGCATTTGATAGCAAGTTTAGCAGATTTCTATAATATTGCGCTTATATGTTGCGCTTTTTTCAAAGGACATTTTTAAATATCTCAACAGATCGAGGGGAGCGATGTCATTCTTCCTTCCCTCTTTCAACTTAAATTGTCCCATCTATGCTATCTATTTCTACAAACTACATATATATATATATATATATATATAATGGCTCAGAGCCTTTTGCAAGTCGAGGATTGCTGGCAGTTTGTAAAGTTTTTGCGTGTAACAAATTTCAACTTGTGATGATAATCACACAAAAAAGTGAGGTTGTGTTCGATTGCTTTAGCACCCGGGTTTAGGTATCCAGAAATTATGGAGTGTTTGCAAATAGTGCGCGAGAAATTTCAATTTTTATCTTGTGATTCTATTTTGGTTTTCTCGGCATTGTAGTCATCTCCAAATTCGATTTCTTAATGCAAACTGACAAAGCTTGACTTTATATGTCTTCGTTTACAATCTTGAAGCAGGAAACGAAAACTGATAGTGTTTTTCGATCGAAAGGATTGAAAGGACATATGCAAAGCCTGTGACTATAAGTGACCAATAAGCGATTTTATAGGCGATTTTATATCACTTATATCACTAATGCAAAGCAAAGCTGAAAAATGAAAAATTTCTTCTAAATCTCGTTGCACGAGAACGTCATTTGCACAAATATTTAACTAATTTTTTATTTTGAGAAGAGACTTTTTTCACGTTTTACATGGAGTTTTATGTAATCATCCTTATTACCGTTGCCGTTACGGCTGATTAAGGGCAAACGCTTCCGTTACATTACATTTGCTTTACGGTCGCTCGCTCGCTCGCTCTTACTCCATTTGTTGCTAGCAGTGCTGGCGAAATTTAATTAATTTCAGTGCTTATTTCCTCTTTTGATGTCATGTCGTCATGTCTATAATGATTTTTTTTGTTTCATTTTCTTTTTTTTTCAGGGGAAATTTTTTCTTTAGGTTCTGCGAACACCGTTCATTAAAATTCGGGTTCACGGCGAATGATAAAAGGCGCACAGAACAATGAGATACACAGGTATATATATATATATATATATATGAAAACTTAGCAACGCAAACGTCAGCAATATCTAACTATCCTCTGACAAACAACGGTTGCGATATAATTACGATTTTTCTTCAAAAACTATTACGCTCTGATTATTTGCATAAGTGTTCTTGTTGTTGTTGTTGTTGTTATTATAATTGTTGTTGCTGTTGTGCCCGTTCCCGTTCGCGTTCCCGTTCGTACGAATGACTGTGAAGTAGTACACATAGCCTTTGGCTTTCTGCCGAAATTCTTTCTGACGGTGTAGGAGTCAGCGTACGTGCTTGAAAAGTTGTTCATTCACTTTAATTTTTTCAAAACACCGGTTATATCGTTTTGTGTTTGTGCGCTTTATTTTACTTTTTTTTTAGTCGATTTCTTTTACATTTTCACATTTCAAGTAAAAATGAGTACGATATCTACGCGAAATTCGTAGCGATTACTTTCGAAGTTGTTCTTCTTTTCGTTGCTATATCGTATTATGTTGAGAACACAAGATACCGTAGATTAATCAAAAGACGATCAAATTTTTTTTACATTTGATCCGAAGAAAGTGTTTTTCGACTTTACTATTCCGATCAAGGCTCTCCTCAACTCTGACCGGCATTTGTGTGACGGCTGTGAGTTTATGCATAGACACAATCTTTAAAAAATTTCTTTTCCTCAAAAAAGAGTATAAGCTAAAGTGACGTTAGTACCAGTACAGCAAACGTTAATTAGTGAATAATAGTCGAAGATTAAAAGAAAATTTTACATCTGCAAATAAGATCTGCACCAGCTTGGAAATGAAAGGTAATAAAATATTTATTTATTTCTTTTGCACTTCGACAACGTTCAACGAACGTCTCTCTTGTTGTAGTAGATATCTTGGAGTAATTGAAAAAAATACTAATACTCACTGAGTACTAGTACTGCCTACTAATAACGACTAATGCAAATACTAGCTAACGTTGTTAGAGGCACAACTTACTTTGGTCAGCATTCTAGGGGAGAATGTAAGCAGAACCATAGGATGTAGAATGAAACTGTGAGGTCACGATCTGATATTTATGTCTTCAAGCTATATGCAACTGTCTAAATTATTGCCGAAAAATGTACACAACATAGTTTCTCGGACCGTTGAATAGGAGCTTTCCCGGGTGCGCTACCATATCCAAAGCCCAAGTAACTATGATGAAGAGTACACGAGCCAGTAACATCGACGATACAGCCACATACCTATGGTGATCCGATGTGGAGGGGTCAGCTGCGTGTGCTGTATTATGTATGTATGTTCCAGCCAAATGCAATCGTTACTAAGGAACGCTATCAAAGTATAATAAAGGCAATTGAGTTGAAAGTGGGCGTGATATTTCAAAGTCATGATATCTTGAGTCTTCAGCATGAAAAGCAATTCGACTACGTATGGCAAAATTGGCCCAGGAAATGTTTGCAGTTTTAAGCTAGACTGTCTTACCGTCCACGCTGTAATTAATGGGCGTGTAATAATGGGCGTTTCTCCCGTTTAAAAAGCGTTTCAATAGATGCCTTATTGGTTGCTCGAACGGTGCTTTGATTCTTTTAACGATGCCCAAACATGGATTGTTTTGGGAATATTTTTTCGAAATGAAAATCGAAAATTGCCTGAAAGATGGAAAAACGTAGTAGCCTGCGACGCCCAATACATTGATTAATCTGTTAGTTCATCTGCTTCGGAAATATTAGATCGAGTCATACATAACTTCCGCTGCAGGTGCATAGTAGACTCTATTGTTCGTATTTACCCACTATAAGTCATCGAAACCAACGAGTTTTTGTTTCCATTATATGGACTAGTATGCAGTTAGTTTTCTGTCAAATGTGGTGCACATTATATTCAATTGTTTTTCTTAACCTCTGAAATGGAGAGTCTAAAGGTGCATGTTCGACATGTAATGCTTTGGGCACTTAAACAAAGCAATAGCACTAAGGTCACTGCTGAAAAAATACGCAGCGTATACGACGAAGGACTGATAACTGATCGGGAAGTCGGAAATCGGTTTGTGAGATTCCGTTCTGGAGATACGAACTCAAAAAACGGGTCGTCCTTCCGGCTTTGACAACACCCTTTTACAAGCAATATTGGAGTCAGTCCACAAGAGGTATAGCAAAAAGGTCGAATAGCTCGCAATCAACTGTTAAATTAATATAATCTTACAGTTAATCAATTCATTGAAAACAAAATGAACGTCTGATAAAAAACGATGACTCGACGTAATAAATGCATTTTTTAACACAAACTGACGGACCGAACTAATGCGCACTCCCACTGACCAATGAGTTCCAACTAATACTAACAGCAACTTATATTACTATTAATTTACACTACACTACAATACTAACCAATACTACTGCAAAGTAATATTAATGCGGGCTTATGCTAATACCAACAAATACTCAGTAAGAACTGAATTTCCAACACTTAATAACTCATACTCACACTAGGTAAGTCTGCGATAAATACACGAGAGTGTATCACGGAGTGAGAGACAAAGTGTAGTATGGCTACGCAATGCGTGTTTTGTTATATCAATCGATTCAGAGTGACCTTCCGCATTTATATTTTATTTGTTCGTAAACTTTTATATGGAAAAAAAGTATAATTTTGCGTATAATGTAAGGAAGATATGTCTTGGGCAAAACGGTGTAGAGTTTTCAGAAATCTCACTTCTGCATGACGAAGGGGAATATTTCTGGCAATAATAAATGCGATAGCTGAATAGCTGAATAGCTGAATAGCTGAATAGCTGATAGTGTAGGATATTTTATAGAAGGTTTGACTTTGTCTTAATTCGCTTCGATTGTGGCGTAATTCGTAATTTGTCTGTTAAGTTAGTTTCGTTGTAAGCGCTTAAGAACCATTCGCTTCGATAACGAAGACCACAACATCTTTTAAAACAGGTGACGATATTATGGCAGTCGCGATCATATATCGAAAGCTTGTTAAACCAACCACTAGGCTAGAACTAGTCAACTGGCCACGATAGGCTTATAGCATAAAACAGTACTCTAACGTTAGCGACTATAGATGTTTTTTTATTTGTCAATTAGTTTGTTTAAATATTTATTTTCTTATTTATCATATCGGCGGACTTTTTGTATTAATTTTTTTTTTTTTTTTTTTTTTGGAAAATTTTTTATTTTCCTTTCATTTCATTAATAGTTGCAACTATTATTAGCATTAAGATGAGGGCAGAGATTGATAGTTGTATAGTTTCGCAAGAATTTGGGTAAATAAATCATTTTAACCACATTACCTACTAATACAACAATTACAATAGTTTAGCTTCGTAAAGCAGATGAATAATAATAATAATGTATTCAAGTTAAATATAAATATATTTACATTTGCATATATCCGTAAGCATTTACATGAGTAGTGTACGTACGAAAGTGTTTGTATGACAATCACTTTTAATATGCGAGTGTGTGTGAATAAAGTACATAATTGAACATTTGAGTATAAAATTTTATTTATATTACAAAGCGTATGTGCGTGCGTGTGTGTATGTGTGCGTGTGTGTGTGCACTGCTTTGCATGGATAAAGTTTCCTATGCTAAATCGGTGCGTTACCATACCATATATATATATATACATGTGTGTATATTATATGTATATTTACATGCACATATATATGCATGCATACATACATTCGCACATATATAGATAATATATAGATACAAGTGGTCGACTTGGTTGCTTGATGTGCGGTATTCATATTGAAAGTGACAGAACGATAGAGTTGGCAAAGGTGCGGGGATAGATGATAAAAGCACACATCGATATCCGAATAATTTTAAACATTTTACTTTTATTTGTATTGATGTTGATTGTAAATGAAAATGGTCAATATGTTTATATTACACTTATGTATCGATGTATATTTTAATAACGTTGATGGCAATAATATTGATGAAGATGACGACGCTGATGATGATGATGATGACGATGACGATGACGATGACGATGACGATGATAATGATCATTTCGATGATTATAATAACGACGTTATATAATGCTGATACTGCCGAGATTGATGTTGTGATTTATTCCTGTGTAGTAGTAGTAGTTGGTCGTATAGTTGCTTATGAGGCCGCTCTTTCGAAGTTTTGCATAAATGTTTACTTTTTCAGCTTACACAAAATCATTGAAATTCTTTCTCTTTCTACGCATTTTATATTCATCGATAATGTTATGTTTAACTATGTTAATATAAATGAATGATTGCTTATGCGCGCCTATATGTATAAGTGTACATCTCTCTGTGATGGTATTTACAAGCAATTCCATTATGGGTTTTTTTTCTTTTTTTGAAAATAATAATGAAAATGGATGCAAAACAAAGGAATACGCAAACATATGTAATATTGTTGGCGAATGAAAACCATTAAACATGAAATAAGTCGGACTTGGAAAGATTTGCATTCCCCAAGATCGCTCATTCTACACATTAATATTGGGCCTATAATTCCGCGACGGTGTCCTAACAAAGACCGGGGGCAGCTGTTTGCCTCCTTTCTGAAATGCCGTACGTTCAGCAAAGACTGAAATTTCTGCCAGCATTTGTATAAAGCGAAAATTGATTGCGTTTATTGTAGAGGAGCGAACGTTTGTTTTTTGTTTGTTTGTTTTTTCTAATAAAAGAACAAACTCGTGTGAGCATAGAATGCTGCCAGCCAAATAGTTTGCTAGCGACACTTGCATCATGTCTTGCATTGGCCAGCCAATTGCTACCGGTGCCAATGAGGACTTTACACTTCCTACATCCATCCCTCCCTCAAAGAACCTCAGTACACTTTTAAGGATAGTTAAAGAAAGAAGTTGTGGTAGTAAAGCCTTAAGTCCCCTCAATAACTGCAAACACGACTTAGTCTAGTGGGTACGCTCAAACTGTAGGTATCATGCCTTTCCCGGCCAAACATTCGCGTTCAGCATGACTAAACTAAACTGTACCGTACTAAGATTTGAAGCCGCTGTCACTGACTTGGTGGTCTCACCGACTTGGCTACTCGTCAACACGATATAATTACTTTATCCAATTTTCTTAGGAGAGAATGTGATGAAATATCCAAAAGCTATTGAGCAGAATTGAACATCGAACTATTTTGGAAAATATCTCGCGCTACGGTTTAACTAATATTTACGTCTAAGGCTTTTTGAAAACGTTCGATGTCTGTGGACTTTACATGCTTATGAAACACGAAAGTGGAAAACGTGTGAAAAGCATACGGCGGCAATGGGTCGACCTTATCAACTGCGAGCCCTTCTTAGGCCGCTTTGTAACCAGCTTGTGAACATTTTTCCGCGACAAATACAACGAATCGGATGTCATTGATATGGGAATTTTGGCCGATGCTTTTCATTGTCCAGTTATTAAAGAACCGAATTGTTTGTTGCAGGGCAAAGCCAATGAAAGATGGCGGATATCATATATTTCGATCTATATAGAAATAATGTGATTGTTTTGTAAGTTGGTCTGAAGAAATTTGTTTTATAATTGCTTTACATAGGAAGAAAAACTAGAGGGTTATCTAACGAATCGAGATTTATATTAAAGGGTAAATACTTACCATCTGTACACATACACACACACACACACGCATCCACGCAAACCTACTTGTACACATAATACTAAGCAATATTTCATTGAGCACACACATCACGACGGCTGGCACGTCATATAATTTAAATTTTTTCTTTTGTTTTCGTTTTGGAAATCATACGCACATACTCTGCTGCTCTTCAACAGCTGACGCGTTTTCAACTATTTTTACACGATTGCAAAACGTTTAAAGACGCATAACCAACGCAACACGAGGCGTTTATCACAGAAGTCTGTCAAATAAATAACGCGCGCGCAAGGCAAAACAAAATGCACATATACACACACACACATATGTATGTATGTATGTATGTATGTATATACGTACGTATGTGCATATGTTTATATATTGTATATATATAAATATATATATATATATATGTTTTAACTGAAATATATGAATTAAAGGAACGAATCCTTTATTTGTCTACATGCATATATATGCCCTCAGAAATCCATGCACACATATATATATATACAGAAATGCAAATAAAAAACAAAACGTAAAAAATTTGCAAAAACATTTTCAGAAATAAAAATGCAATTTAACATTTAATCACGCACTTGGCTGAAATGGAATTAATAAAAAAGCAAAGTGAGAAGGAGAAGCAGATGAGCAAATATACCGAGCAAAAGTATGTTTTGCCAGTAAGCGAGAGAGAGCAATAGAAGGAGAAAGTAGGGAAAAAGGCACTATAATTAAACAGCCTCCAAATATGCTACAATACAAATTTTAGATATTGCAAGGAAAGGTCGTTGCAGCCAGAATTTATCTTACGTTGAATGTGTTGTTTGTACGTGTTTGTCTATATTACTAAAGCATGTTTATGGCAAAATTAATTGCGAAATTCCTTTTTCGGCTGCTAAGGATGATCAAGAACTCTTAGCAATGTTTATTTGTTTGTGAAACCTCAATTTTTTTGATGCAGATAATTGGATGATTTTCTTATATTTTTTTTTTTTTTCTGTCTATTCATTTGTGGCTTTAAGCAAGGAAGTAAGTAATTGCCGTTATGGTTAAAAGCATCTAAAAGGAGAACCTAAGAGAGTCAATAAAATGCCAAGACTCTCTTCGACGAAAACTAGGCCTTTTAGAAAACTTGGTGTATATATAAAGCATGGAAGCGACGAAATCTCATTTCCTCAAGTGCTTTCGGTTCATTCAAACAGGTTTAACCGAAATGTCTGTGCTGCCTTGTCGTTGGTCTATAACAATGGCAAAGCCCGTGCCAAGATCACTATATGCGATATTCAACTCGCTGACCTACTAGTCCCTAGCAGTAGGACCGAATATCGAGATATCAGTTCTTTCGCTATGCAACGTTTCATTAGCGCTGAATTGAGCCTCAGAAAGCATGTGTACGTTCTTATTAAATTCCCCCTCGCTAAAATTGATAACCTAAACATTGATGTTTGATCGGTGTAAGTTTAAATCGTTTACAGGCTGTCGCCCTGTTTGGAGAGATGGATGTCATTGAGGGAAATGCATTTTGCTGTCTTTCTAACTGGATTGACTTGGAAGGAAATACAGCTGAAGTTGTGCAAATAATTAAGTTGGCTTCGAATGCAAATGCAATAAGCTACGGAGCAGTTATAAAGTGGCTTGCGAGAGAGAGAGAGAGAGAGAGAGAGAGAGAGAGAGAAAGAGAGAGAGAGAGAGATTTTAGTTGTGGAAACGAATGGGATCCGCATATGTCCGTTTATAAATAAATACTTTTCAGCTCAAGCTGGGAGGTTCCACCGCACCCACTATATTCTTCGGATCTATCACCTTTCGATAGATACTTATCCAGACCGATTCAGTCATATGTAGCAGATCAGCAGGCCCCAGACTTTGAAGATGTGCGAGAAAGGGAGCGATCGCTCTCTCGTCTCCCAATTGACGAGTATCTACCGGTAGACCATCCATAAGCTATGAGCAATGAATGGCAAAATGATGCGAATATTAAACTTTGTAGCAAATATATTTTAAATGCAGTCCGATTTTATAAAAAAAACAGCACCGATTATAAAACATTATCGCAAACATTGTTTTGTAGGAGTGGAATCAGTCTATATGGAGCTAAAATGATCGTTTCGTTTTTTAAACAGCCGTTAAGAGTTAAAAACATCCTTCGAACTGAACACCGTTTGGCAAAATTGTTACGTTAATTGAAAACCAAATCTTTATATATCTTGATGCATGAAGAAATAAAGTTACACCACTTTCGAAAATAGCAGCTCATGTATTGGTTACACTTTTTATATCCATTCTATTTTAAGGTTCTGAAGTGATTTCGTGTACTTAAATGCAATACGAGTTAGAAATATTTGTCTTTGTCTACGCAAAACAGAATCGCATGCGATTTTAAAATTCCTATAACGTGTCTTGCTCCAAGCTCTTTCTTTTCTATATTTTAGACACCATACCATAAGAAAAGTTGTGTATACTTTCTACCGCTTGATGTATTTCTTAGTATCTTGATAGGGTAATTTTTGTACTCATCACCGAAGGATGAGGGGGGTATGTTAAATTTTTCAAAACGTTTGCAACGCCCAGAAGGAAGCAACAGAAACCCCGCAAAGTAGATAAGTTCTAAATCAATATTAAATTCTCAATCGACCTGAGCATGTCCGTCTGTCTGTCTGTCCGTCTGTCCGTCTGTGTAATGTGTATTGCAAAAATTCTCCTGGCCGCAAAAGTAAAGCTATGGGCTTCGAAATTAGGAAAAACATTGAAAGTTCTTACATGCATTGAAAATGGGGCAAATCGGTCGAAGCGCACCCACAGCACCACGTAGACTGAGAACACCTCCGTTTTTTAAAAAGAATAAAAAATTGGTTTGTTGCTCAATACTCATAAACTGCTTACACCAGATAAGTTTACAAAAATTTGAACTCATATTCTATGGCCAACGCTCTAGTACCCGTGCAAATAACGGAAAAATTGATCACGCTTGCCCAATATTATAGAGTATCAAAAGTTGATTTTTTTTCCAATACCTTTAAAAGGCGCGCAATCAAGATGGAAAATCGCCATAAAGTATATAAATTCTTGGCCAGTCGCAAATTTGGAATGCGCCTAAATATGTCCGCCTGTTCGTCTGTGCATCTGCGTAACTGTATAGTATTTGAGGCACACAATAAGATATCGTCTACTTTTGGCAGTGACTTAAACTTTTCCAAGCACGTACCTACAACGCCCACATGTCTGACATGTCGAAAAGTAAAAAGAATCAGCCACGCCCGGTGATGGGTGTAAAAGATCCCGTCAGACCCGAATATAATTTTCTTAGTTGTTTAGGTTATACTCGATATTTGTAGTCATGGACTGACCTGGCGAATCGAAATAGAGAATAAACCCTTCATTTCAACGACGTTGAACCAACGAGCCGTTGCCAACGAGCGATTAGGGGATCAATCAAAACTTGCGTAGCTGAATTTTGTGAGCCATTAGTCACGGTCCAAGCTAAACCAGGCGCCCATGTCTTCTCTTTTCCTGTGTTTCGACTTTCATTTCCAAACGATATGCGTCGGGGTTTGCATTGTAGTGTACGTAGACTGAACGTATTAAGCCTTTCTGTAATTTTTGCCTTTTTTTTTAAACACTAATATCGTTAAAAGATATCCTTTTGGAAAAACTTTTACATTTCTCTCTCTTGCTATGCAGACAACACACATAATTTACAGGAATGCGCTTATGTTGCTTTTTATGCGCACTTGTAATAAGTATGACACTTTTTTTTTGCACTACTAACTATTACGGTATGTACACATGTTCATAAAAATTTCAGCTACTTTAGGTGCTACTTCAAAAGAAAACAAAAGAGGGGGTTAAAAAAAAAAGCTTAAAATAATGCTCTAGAGTGTCAACGCGACATATGGATTAAGTGCTGTGAAATGCTTCCTGCATTATTCACATTTACATTCGTATATATATGCATATACATGCACACGTACTTATATGTGAACATTCTTTTTGGTCTTTTTTTAGGATAAGGTATGCTTTGTGAAAAGAGGGAGAAAAATTAAAAAAAAACAAAAAAAAAAAAAAAGCAAAAAAAAGAAAGCACTGAATATAGTAAAATTACATCATGCTTTAGATTGTCGAGCAGGATGTACTTTATTGAAAAATTAACACTAACAATAACAGCAGTAGTAGCAGTAGCAGTAACAACAACAACAACAACAACAACAACAACAACAACACGATAATGTTGAGCATGCATTATGAATAACACGATCATATACGAACACATGCATATAAGCTTGAGTGCTAGTCGTCACACTTTATTTTTTATAATGAATTAAAGCAAATTTTAAATACTTTTCATTAAACATCCGAGATTGGGAACAAAAAATCTTTTGTTATGGAATAAGAAGTACGAGAAATACTTGAAAGAAGAGGAAACGAGGCAAAACGTTCCGAGAAAAGTAAAAGGAGAAAGAGCCAATAAATTCGCAGATTGCGAGACATGAGTCGTCGACATGAAGGGAATTGCTTACAACGCTTGAACAATTGCTCGAAATGCAAATGCTTGCCGAAATCCTTGACGGGTGCGAATAATGTCTTGAAAATGGATGGAAAATATATCTATAGCTTAATCGATTACATTTCAGATTCATGCGACTACTATAGAGGTCTAACATACACCTAAACGTTGAACAGATATGTGCATCGAAATATTTCCAGTTTTCATGAATCGGTCAATAATTCAAAGAACTAAACCAAAATCGACATCATTTTTAGAAAGTGGCAATCATCGCTGGCTTCAGTGGCCATGCTATGTATGTCTTTTGCTTTTTGAAGGGAGAAAGCAAACTGTTTTGAGAATTCCGCTATCGTTGATGTACTTGGTTCTATTTGGTCTTACGGACGCCGATGAAGGTAAGCGGCCAAAAAACATCAAAAATAGAAGGAAAAATTTGAAAAATTATTTTTGAGAAAGGTAAAGTGAATCTCCATCTCGAAGATATGAAATCGTCGTAAGAAATCCAAAAACAATAACTTGGATCTCAAACCCAACTCATAAGCTGACCTGGTTCAAATTTAGTAAAATTAATTATCTTGTCAAAGATTTTCTTATTCTTTAACTATTTTTGCCGTAAAATATTCAAAATTACATTTAGTTGATAAGTGTAACGGCCTACTTTTAATAGGCATGGGTTGAGCCCAGAGATCGTCAAAATTTGGTATCATCAACTATACCCTGCATTAAGTCTAGTGCAGGATTTCTTAAGTATATGCGGACGTATGTAGCACCCAGACGGGCTTACGATAGATTATTATGCCGTGTTATTATGCCGATTGATTCGGAAAAAGATTCTAAGCATGTCTGTGCGTCTGTCCATGTATATTTGCGTTCAACGTACAGGTCGCAATTTTTGAGACATTTGAGTGAAATGGCCCAAGTAGAAAAGCTATTGAAAATAGTTCGGATCGATTCGCTTTTTCGACCACATTCCATACGACGCCTTATTTTGAAAATTTCCATTTTGACGTATGGCGAAAAGCCATTTTCAAAATTGTTCGACCAAGCTCGCTAAGTACTAGTAGCTTGGCATTCGAAATTGGTACGAAAAATTTGGTTCGACTGGGAGAGTGTTTTGAACCCTTCTCGTACGAAAACTGCATATTCTTGTCAAAACGAAAATGAATAACTGTACTTATGTGGACCACGCTTTCTAATAAAAGTGTACTTTCTGTACAAACGGTGTAGCCCCAAAAATAGTATTATATACCGAGATTTCTTCGTTCACCGATTGTTGTTGAGAAATTGTGAAAATCGCATATATTTTCTTTACGACGATTGCTTCGAAATAATTTCGCTATACGGGGTAATGGTTAAAGATGAGCAAAATTGGTCCGTAGCGATCGTTGTCAGGAAAAAGGACATCAGAGTGAAATTTCGTCGAAATTTCTGTAAGCTCAACACTAAAATACATGGACAGATGTCACATAAAGAGATACACACACCGGCACACCGAGATAAGGTTAAATCGATTTAAAAAGAAATTAATTTTAAATACCTTGGAGTAAATAAAGGTGCGTTTGACGTATCTATTCATCTTCTGGGCATTGTATACATATGCACAAGCTTAATACAATCCCCACCGCGAATGATGTAGTAAAGTAAAGAAAGCAAAGAACCTTTGATATCCGACAAAATGAATACATATGTGGACAAGACCGTAATAAAATAAGGATGAAATAATTTTCAAAGCACATCGCTAGACATTTGTCAGATGTCAGTTGCGAGATCAATGAAAATTTACGTATGCCTTGCATTGTGAAAATATGCAATTTATATTCCCGGACAAAGTAAAACTCGAAATCACGAATTTATCAAACAATTTAAAATTTTATTCCATTTTTCAATATAATCTGATTTTCGAGGAGCAGCGCATTAATGTGGCCCACTTGGTGAGACCATATTTTGGAAGATCAATACTTTTTAGATACAGTAATAGTAGCGGTAAAATTTATTACTTATTCAAACAATATTTGATTGTTAGATATGAAAAGTTTTAAGCGGAACGATGAATAACTTCTTTGATATAGATTTTACTGTAAGCAGGCTATCAAGTTACGAAAGCCCTATGCGTGGGAGTTCTTTAAATGCCTACAATAATTTATAGGATTTAATTTTAGACAATTAAATTCTTTATTTTTATTTATTTATTTATTTATTGTTATTTATTCATTTATTTTTTCTGCTTTTTTTTTTTTTTGTTTTCCACATTCGTCCCTTTGTTAGCAGTTGTTGTTGCTGTTGTTAAACAAAATTTTAATTTGAATTTTATTAATGCGTACGACGCATAACAATAAAATAAAAATTACATACACGCATACACACACACACACACACATATATATATATATATATATATATATATATAACAACACACACATATATATAACAACGCGTATCATAAAAAGGCAAATCGAGCCTGCCAAACACGATATGCCAGCGAAGACAAGTCTAACTTTTTGACTTTTCACAAGCAAACATAAGCACAAACGCATACTGCGTACACATGCATGCTCGCACTCGCACTCGCACTGGCACTCGCACTCGCATATTTTGCCTTTGGAAGGAATCTAGCATTATGGTCTTAGGCTGTGCACGCTGTTATTTTAGTTTGGTTTAGTTGGTGTTGTTGTGTTATGCTCTGTACTATACGACGAGCGGTTGAGGGGTTGCGTGTACTTATTTGTAAAAAAAAAGAAAACTTCTTATTTTTTTATTAGATAAAGTAGCACAACAACACGTAAGAGACAATTTGATACAATGACACCCGACAGCAATAGCGACAAAAACAATAAGAAGAAGAAGAATTTGAAAAAAAATGGTAATTTTATTTTTATTTATGTTACTTAATTTGTAAAGCGTAAAGAAAACAATAATAGCAAGAATGAATGAAAACAACAACAATTGTAATGTTAGCAACAACAACAGCACAACGGCAATGATGATAAAGACAATGCGTTCGGAATGTTAGGGAAACGTTTAAATCGTTTTGTTATTATTTTTCCGTGCTGTTTGTTATTACAATTTGTGAAGTGTGTGCGTGTTTTTTTAATATGTATGTGTCTATGAATGTGAGAAATTTAATCAGACAACATGAGTACATATATTCAGACAAACGTACATAGTTTATTTATTCATTTTTTATTTTTCGTCTTTTAAGCGATCATCGTCAACCACCATAAGCAGAGCAGCAGAGCAGCAGAGCAAAATTATGCTCCATTCAACAACGAAACAATGTCCTTTACGGCATGCATAGGCGGCAAGCCTGTATGGGTGCTTGCGTAAACGGGTATGTATGCGTACATTTTTCACTATAGTGCAATTAGTTGTACGTATACGTGTGTTTGCATATGTCCTAATCTTGCATCCTATACTGATGTACGTAATGTTTCACATCCTTAAGCGACTTGATGATGACATTGCCTTCGCTAGCCAAGCAAACACACACACACACACACACACATCGGCAGACATTTAAGTTTTAAGGTTTATATGGGCCCCGGTGTATTGTTCCATGCTGTCGTGTTGTTTCCCCCATCCCCCCCCTCCCCCGGAAGCTTATTACGCTTTACAAAAACAATAATAAAGAAACGTAAATAAGCACAGGTTGGATAATACTTTTCTATCCTTTTTGATGAAACCAAAGTAATGCTCACTTTTAAGTACTAGTTATCCCTGCCGTTGTTATATTACCGATCTGATGTTTATTTTTTCTATTTAATTTTTCTTTTTTCTCTCCCGCCGCTCTCACCGCTCTCGCCGCTCTTGTCGTACAATTGCAATTATTGCGCAGCGTTGGAAAAGTTAAATTGCTGCGAGTGTTTTATCACTCAACGTGGCAATATCCATTGAGTGAACCTGAAAGGACAAACATACGACACAAATACATGCAGTACACACTGCACTGCAATACATGAGGACACACGTGTACTACTGAGGAACGCATGCATTGAGTATTGCATGTACGTGTGTACACATGGTGTACTCGTTTACCGTATACATGGCATTCCCATGTAATGTGTTTTTGTTTTATTTCTCCCTTTCTTAATATTTTTTCTTCCCACTATTGTTGTTGTTGTTTGTGCGGGTTATCGCTGTAAAAACATTTTTGGCATTTGGATGTTTCGTTTTCCTCCTCTTTCTGTTTTTATTTATTTGTTGTTGTTGTTGTTGTTGTTGTTGTTGTTGTTGAGATTTACTTTATTTATATCATAACCCAGTTACATGAGTGCCGCTTTAACTTTACCTTTAGCATTGCTGTGTTGCTACCGCTGTTGTTATTATTATATTTTATGATTTTATGATTTTCGCTACATTTACAAACGATTGCAGCAACAGTACAGTAGAGAGTTGGTTTACTACTTAGGTCCATTAAAATCCTTTTTGCTTTTTTTTTCTTGCAACTTTTGAGTTTTATTACGCAAGAAGAAATCTTTAATGTCGATGCTGCAAAAAAGTGGTGGAAATAGTTTAAATAATTTGTAAAAGTCTCCACAATTGCCGTGCAATGAAGTTAACGAAACCATCGCAAATCAAATCTATTCCTATTGACTCCTGAGACGCTTTTCATCATTTAAAGAAAAAAAAAAAAGAAGACAAATTCCAATATTTCCAATAAATTTATTTCCTTGAGACTTTCCTTGAAAGTCCTAAACTTCAATCGTTCCGCATGGGGTCTCTCTGTCAAATAAATACCCACTGGTATCCATTACATTGCATGGCTCGAAATAATAAATTCATTGTTGTTCAACAACAATAAGTGTTTTTTATACTTAAATATATGTTCGAATATAATATTTTATCCGAATAATTTCCTAAATAACCGACTTTTGCAGCTGTTGCAGGCATTTCTTCCCTCAGATGTGCGGAAATTCTTTGCTTTCATCCTAACTCTTTCTATCTACGGATGAGCCGCATTAATGTCTCTTTTCTCGCGTTTTCTTCTCTGCAATCCCGAACACTCTCAAAATCTTTACGGCTGCTAAAAAAGTTATATCCAATCTTTTTTATCTCTCAAGGCCCAGCGTTTGCGATGAAACCAAAATGAAAATGGTTCAAATTGCCTGATATCACAGCAAGTTATTGGGAAGAGACCTGCGACGCATGCACGGGCTTTCTGGGTTTCTGTTTCAAACAAACTCTACAGCAAGACAATATTAAAAAAGAAAAACAATCTTCTAAATTATTTATCATTTCAGGGGCTCGTATTTGAGATTTCCATTTTCCAATTAAATTCATTTGTTTGTTTGTTTGCTTTGACAAGCTTTCGCCGAAATCGCTTAAACTTGGCGTTGTCTACAAGCGTACAAGCAATACATGTCTAAACATTTATGGTAATAACGATTTTGACAGTTTACTTTTTATACGTCCCGTCCGTCTACGCCTTTGTGTGTATCCTTGCACACACTTCTACATATACGTAGCGTGAGTGAAAACTACTCTACTAACTATAAACTGATGGCGAAATTAGTTTACGAAGTCGACTCGATTGAGAAGATTTACAAATTCGACTTTAAATACATATGAGTTGCGCGTGTATTCGCATGTCTGTGTGTGCATGCTTCGTTAGTATCTAAATTATGTTTATTGCGAATGTTGGCTTCAATTCCAATAAAGTTTGCCTAATAAAACCGAAAAAGAACCAAAAAAAAAAAAGCAAAAAATATTTCGATAACTTGAGTTTAAGCTCGTAATGAAGAGTGATGTGTTGTTGAGTTAACGGATTTAGAGCAACCACTTTTATTCAAATTTTCAGATTATTTTTTATTTTTATACTCATCGCTCCAAAAACAGAGTAGATTTCTCCCGCCATCACCGTAAATATAATGCAGCCAAACATTACGCCCTCACCGTCATGGCAAGAGATAAAATAATCCTTTTCTACTAAAAAATTTATTATTACAAGGAAAACTCATTTATAAATGAGTTAGAAAACTACAAGTCGACTGACGGATCAGCCTCGAAAATGGACTTAATAATGAGCCAAAGGAATAGAAAAAATCCTTCGCAAATCCTTTCGCTCGAAGTAGTTTTGCCTACACGTTCTAAACTTGTTGATGCATAAAAATATAATGAAAGTCCAGTTACTGCATGCGGAAGACCAACGAGCTTTGATGCGTTCATAGGGAACGCTTTAAGTTCAACATGATTTTTTTTTCACTTCCTTTCAAATTGGAGCGAACGGATAGATGTACTGCTGGCATTTGCATGCACGCTTGTGTGCGTATGCTTTTCAACCGAAATTTCTTGCGAAATTTTTGTTTACAGAATTTCCAGTTCCGCAAACTCCATATATATTCATTCGCCTAGTTGCACAATATTGTGTCTGTACAGGATTCCGCAGTGAAATTCTCGACAAAATCATTTTAGAAAAGTTTCGATCGCATATTTGACAAAGATATACGTGGGCGTGTTCTAGGTTAGGTGAAAGTCGACATTTTTTATCATACATAGCGTACAAATAGAGTAACATCCTGCTCTGAATTAATTTGGCCAGTATATGTAGAGTATGTGGGAAAAAATAGCATCGGGCAAGACTATGTATCGACTTTGATCTCTAAGATGTTTATTGCATCGGTTGGCCTAATGCCCAACAATGGCTCTAATGACGTCGAACAGACCAGACTTAATTAACTGCGAACGCTATACAACGTCTACATTGATTAAACAATTGGTTCGCAAAATCGGCGGTGAATATCTATAAAAACTTATGCATAGACGTAGTAGTGGATAAGCAAATATTTTTCACAAAAATTCACAAATACACTTACAAAAAAGTTAACATTTCGATTTTGTACACATTAACGATGTCACTCGCAGCCGAAGTTGCAGCCAGTAACGGTAAATAATAGTGGGTAGTGGTGGCTATGCAGACATCGTTAAAAAGAGTAACGGGAACGGTGCGTTCAAAAACTTTACCTAATCGGTGTTAGCAAAAGTAATTAATGCGGAAAATTCGCAAGCAATTCGTTATCGTCTGCAGATCGTTTTGCTTATAAAAATCACTTGTATATAAAAATTTCTTTTTCACAATTCGTTTCCTCATTTTTCGTCTATGAATACACGAATGCCGCATATACCGGATGAAATTCCTCTTAAAACAGAAGAATTTTCCGCAGAATTGTGATAGACATTGCGAACGCAAGGAGGAAGTGGTGAAGAGTACTTTATGATGGACCGTAGCCCACTATAGTGTTTTTATTTGTTTAATACTAAGTTTGCCGGTCTGTCAATCTGTATGTGCGTCTTGTTTTTTTGTGTCCTACCCATAGGTCGCAATTTTTGAGATATTTTGACACCGACGCGATTTACCATTAGAACGAACACTGCTGAAAATACTTGCGATCGGATCTATTTTTCATCCTCTCTCCACTTAACGCCTCATTTTGAAAAGTTGTTACATGAATACTTGCAGGGCAGTATAGGATAGATATTCTATGGTGGTCCGTGGCTCACTATAACTAATAATTATAAACTAATAACTAATAACTTTCTCTTATATTATTATCCGAGTATCGTTCTTTCGACATCTAATCGGAATTAGCGAAAAGAAACGCTTTTTTAGAGTGTTCCAATGGCGTCACCACTTAAAGGAATCAAATATTTTATGTAATGCCTGTTCAATAGTAATTTCTTTAGCTTTTATTTTTTAGCCTATCTACTTGGTTATCTTTCGTCTTCGCAGTTATTGCTGAGAATATGTCCTGTTAAAGTCCCCATAAAATATGGCCTTTAAATAGACTTAAGGAATACGAACATTTTTTAAACTTTTATATGATACCCTGCTGCCAAAAACAGTAGCAGCAATGGTAACAAATACCAAAAACTTTATCCTTTAAACCGGCAGCAACATCATCAGCAACGTATTTCGTTCGGCCGTTAAATAAGCGACCGTCAGAGACAAGAACCATAAGCAAAAAGCCGGAGAAAGAAAAACGAAACTAGAGTTTAACAAAACGCATCACGCAAAGCGTGAAACAAAATATAAAGTTACAGTGTGGAAAAAAAAGATACGAGAAAAAAGAGAAAACGCAAAAAAAGCAAAAAACGAAGGCAAGAGAAGTGGGGCAGCAACAGCCGTGGCATGCCGTAAATGGGGAAGGAAAAGGATTTTCGTGCAATTTTACAATTACAATTTTCATGCCATTAACGAACTAATTGCACTTAAAAAGTTGAAATATTGCAGAAAATAACATAACACAGTGCCTTACGTCCCATCCCGATGAACTGTCTTATTCGCCAGCGCGCCGTCAGTGTCCTTGTTGTCTGGTTGGCCGTTGTGTCCTCTCCAACAGTATTTTAAATGTATAAAAATTGCTTAAGTTCAGTGTACAAGAGAGAGATTTTCTCTTCGTCTATTTCTGCTGTTTTGCCGGGATGGTAGAAAAGTTAAAACTTTTTTTTTTTTTTTTTTTTTTTTTTGTTTTTTGGCAAAAAAAACTTTTACTTCAGCTGTTTGGTTACGCGGTATAATAAACTTATTACTATTGTTGTTGTTGTTGTTGTTGTTGTTTTTGATTTTTTTTTTTTTTA
The DNA here is from genome assembly GCA_000688735.1 of Glossina austeni. Classification (NCBI taxonomy): domain Eukaryota; kingdom Metazoa; phylum Arthropoda; class Insecta; order Diptera; family Glossinidae; genus Glossina; species Glossina austeni. The sequence goes on along the minus strand of KK502404.1, from coordinate 1,498,743 downwards.
ATTTTTTTTTTATTGTTGTTGTGTGAGAGTATTACTTCAAAATTGCATTAAAATGCGTTTCAGCCCAATACACAATACAAATTAAGTTAACTGTGCGTTGTTGGCTTTTCTGCCAAAACTGCACTAACTGCAAGAAATTACACAAGTGCACAGTGGACAATGAAGAAGGTGGAAACTGAGCAATTGCATGAATGTGCACGTGTGTGTGTGTGTGTGTGTGTATATTTTAACACAAAAAATGAATATTCAAAGGAATTTTAATTTCATTTATGAATAACGTGACTAGGTTTTCGTAAGACCAAAGCGTTGAAATTGCGACGAGCGGACTTTCAAAACATTGTCACAAAGACATTAGGAGCTTGAAAACGCAAAATAAACTAAAAGGCAACCATCGAATAACGACCATTGTCCGCACTTTTAATATATGCTTAAAATTTAGATCGTCAAAGCCCACAGTGAATTCCTTGGACGTTCAACGTCCTATTAGCAGTATGTTAGTAGTATGAGTAGTTCTTTTTTTTTACTTTTTGTTTAAAATTTAATCCAAAATATAATGTCCTTTGTTAGTGGCAACCGTCAGCCAGCGTTCTGGCAGCTTAACTACCCCCTGGAAGAGAAGTTCTCTGTGGTGGAGCCAAAGTATTCTTCGACGGCCGTTTGGCCGCTCGCAGAATTTCTATCTGCAAGTCCACTTCTGTGGAAGTTAATGTGGGATTTGTGGGAACACGCAAGTTTTTTTCCTCCATCGCGTTATTCCCTTCTTCGAACTCATACAACATACAACGTCTTGAGAGCAGTTTTTCCTGACTAAAATACGAAAAAATGTTTGTAAATCACGATTCATATACCAATCCAACTGTGTACGCCGGTTTGCGGCGGATCAGAATTCTTGCTAAGGATCGACAACGTATAAAAGTGGAGCAAGTGCTCAAAAAGGACAAAACTTTCCCTAATACCCAACACATGCATCGGGATCTTCTCCTCCACAATCGACTAAAATTGAATAATTCATTTTGATTTATTGCGATTTCTATATATGTTTTGTTTTTGTTTTTCACTGCTTTCGAACTATTTCGAACAATGCATTTTGAACGTCCATTAGACTACGACAACATCTTATGAACGCAGCTGAATATCTGTGGAAGGAATATGGAAGGAATTGTCTTCCACTCGTACGCGATAATCCGCATAACATGTATGGGGGATGCCAAAACGTCTCGCTAACGGCCTATGGTATCGAACTAAAAATTTAGGGCTAGCACAGCCAGCAAATACACTAACAGTGTCATACCGTATGTCGAGACAATAAGCTGTCATCGCGAACTTGACTGATAAGCAGAAGACATGACACTGCATAGAGCTGAACTTTGTATTACATAGCCTGACAATGATTATTTTATTTCTCTGTCCTAATATTTATTTATTTATTCATTTTCATGCCCACCACCGAAGGATGAGAAGTATATTTTGGCTGTCAAAGCGTTTTCAACAAGCAGAATAAAGTTTTAGACATCACATAAGATATATACATTTTTAACCAGCATAAAACTCGAAACCGATTTGAACATGTCCGTCTTTCTGTCTGCCCATGTAATGTCTGTGGTAAACGTTCTCCTGGTCGCAAAAATGCGACAATTGGCTTTTAATTTGGCGTAAAGAAACCACAACACGCCTGCCACGCCTACTCAATATTATAGAAAATTTAACTCTCACTCTTTTACCAAAACGTGTGCAGCAGCCAGAACGAGGCTTCAGAGGTTGTTAAAAGTCTACATATGTGTAGTGTTAGGTGTTAGGCGGTAATTTGCATAAAACCTTCGGTCGCAGCCGAATGCAATTTTCGTCGTTATTTGTATTACAAAATAAAGTTTGTAAAATTTCAACTTAAAATCCATATTTAATTAAATGAATAAAAGTAGTTTGTGGAACCGAATAAAAGAAAGAAGGGCATTTTCAGGTGCAATGAGCACCAGCGTAATAATATATTGCCAAGTCGCCGCAAACGTACCTTAGCTTGGCAATCCGCTATTTAACACAATCTTGTCTTTGGCTTCGCTACACGAATCTTAATTAAATAATTAACCGACATCGACAATGCTCGAGCTTTATAGAGGCTTTTCCTTATGACATGGATCCTGGTCGATAGGCGCCATTATATCGTATACGTCATTTAAATTTTTACCTAGCACCCTAAGGAGGTTGAGCCATCAATAGTTGGATCTACATAGCTTCAGTTTCATAAAACGATTACTTACTTCTTCATGGACAAATAGGAGAATGGAAATAATTTTATCAAGCCCCAAAGGCAACTTAGCCTGAGCCCCTCGATTAGCCAAAACGCCTGAAAACTATAATAATAAACATTTTCGTTTTAGTCTTTCCGCCTACAAGCGCCCGTAAACAGAATCACTTTGCTATCGAGAAGTTATAAACCGTTCCTTGCCATTTCAATTTATATCGTAAATAAAACGTTTTCAATCCAGTTCAAGTTCTAGGCGGCCACCGAGTGCATCCAGAACCAAAGAAAGTCCCCGCATAATTGTAGACCCCAAAGGAATTTCGAGGAACGGTGAAATAATCGCTTTCCTACGATATTCAAGAAATAATCGTTTAAGGCATAATCAGTCGTGAGGAATACTATCCGCATAAGTAGGCGAGCAGGTAAGAATCACGACTACTAAGTCATTGATGGCGAGTTCAAATCTTAATGAGCTAGAGTTTGCTTCGGGCGTAGTTATGCTGAGTGCTTAGTCGGTGAAAGCATAACAGTTACTGATTGTGCATAGCGAGGACGGGTCCGATGTTTTTTTCGTGCGACTTAAACATAAGCTTAATAATATAACATTTTGAATAATATTATTTGATTATTTTTGCTCCTATACCTAGAGGTTGTTAAAAACTTGGCTTGGTTCAGACTGTTGCGGTTGCGGTGTCCGTCTCCTCGATTTAGCCAAACGGACAAGATTGTTGCTTCGGTAGCGTTAAGTCAAATAGGAGGAAGATTTACTTGCAGGTGCTGAAATTTTAAAGCAAAAAAAACATTACCGTAAGCCTTACGCTCTTTGTAAGCCTGTAGAAATGGGCTTGAAGTCGAAACAATGGCTTTGGAAAGAGAATGGACTAAGAAAAAAATAACGAATGTAAGGATCGAGGAAAACTATGACTTCTCCCAATGAGAAACAAGCGCGAAATTATTATAGATTTGACTTCTCTCAAGAATTGCTCCATAAGCTTAAATTAACAAACGCACAATAAAACAAAGAGCACGTACGGGAAGTGGAAGGAAACGTTTATGGCAACTAAACGAGAGAGTTTACTAGATGTACAGATGTCCTTTCTTAAACAATGCGTACAGTGATGCGCTTATACGCAGCTCTTCATTTAACTTAGTAATTTCGCACCGGCTTTAGCTCAGCTTAATAGTTGCGCATCTCTATTTAGAGCCAATTCCCGTTAACAGTGGACCATCAACACTATGGTACGCTAAGCTGGTTTAATACGAAATGAAGCGGTCGTTATTTATTATTGCATATGCTACGCGCAACATTAATTTACTTCACTTGAACGAGGAGTGCAACGTTTTCGAGCCGATATAATTCCCCGAATTAGTTTGCTGTCGATTGCCACTTATACGCAACGCACACTTAGATGAGTCTCGTTGTAATGCACGCAAAGCTGATGCAAATATTTCTAGATAATGTAAGGAATTTGTGTCCAGTTAGTAGCCGGCCGTACACGGCATTTGACAAACATAACTAATAAGATTAAGCTAAAGTACCGGCCTGCCTTGAAGCCGTTATGCAAACGTTGGCTATATATTGCGTTAAAATTAAAATTTGAGCAGAGCAGCTAAGTAAACTTGAATAGTTGCTTAAGAGCCGCTTTTCTATAGTGAAACATGGTGAGAGCAAACGGAATCGTATTTAACGAATAATTGGACAACTTTTCTGACTGCACTGAGTGAGTGAGTGAGTGAGAGTGTTTGTGTTAATTTCTTTATACGTGTGTTTATTTAGGTGAGTATGGGCGTTTGCGCGCGAAAATATTTGTATTTGCAATACGTCTGTCAGTAATTCCGGGGACTAAATGAGTGAAAAACATTTTTTGTTTTTTTCAAAATCCGGCTTTATTTGCCGTAACATTTCGCTGTTTTTTTCATAGAACGATTAGTGAAAACACACTTTAAAAATTGCCCCAGGAGCTTTCTTTGGTGCTTTACAAGCAAATAATAGTCGATAGGTGCTTGCTCTGACAAATGCCATGCCTCTTCATATTTAAAGGAGTCCGAGCTGTCTCTTGCGCTCTTACCTTCCAATTAATGAGAATAACTCTCATTATTTTTTTTTTTTTATGCTTTTTATTTAAGCTGCTCTCGCGAACATCCATTGCGTTCAGCACCGTTGACGTCCGTAGGACTCAGTTTGATATCAGCACATCACTGACAAATTGTGGTTGTCGACAGAAAGAATTCACGAAAATAATACGAAAACCAATCTTTACTCGAGATACGAAACTTGAATGCATCCTCAGTTCTGGAAGTAACTAGAAAAGCGTCTCTCGTAAGCATGCGATTAAAATGAGATGAAATTTTAACAACAGATGTCGTTTGATGATTGATACTTTCTAAAAATGATTTGGATTCTTTTTTTTTTATTGGAGACAATGTGAATGCGTCAGTCCCGGGAATTATTGGCTCATGTATTATTCTATATGTGTATATATAATAGAATAAAGGTCGCTTAAATCAAAACGAGATGTGTGGCAGATTCTCTTGAAAATAAATCTCGTCCAAATCCTTAATCCTTAATGTCATTTTCAAGCCAAGAAAGTTCAGTCAACACCACTGACGCTCGCGGACAGGGGTCGAATTAACAGAATTTACAAAAGAAAATATTGCCGATTGGCACTGCGAGCCGAAAAACTACAATCAACTGCCATCAAGTCGAAGATGTTGTAGGATTTGCTAATTTTGTTTTGACAAAAGTCGACGCAATGACAGTGCAATGTTGACACTGCAACTATGGCGCAAAATTGAAACTAAAACTCCTGCTTTTTCTCTTTGTCTTCTCGCTTGATATTTAAGATCCCACTATCCAAAGCCGATAGTAGCAAAGGACTGGATTTTCAAGCCAGGATGAACTGTAAAAACTAACTAAGTTTAGTGATTACAGTGAGAGGAAGATGTTTAGAAAGTGGTTCGACAAAAAACTAGAATCATTTCTTTATCCTGCATTTAAATATATCGAGTAAATCGTTTTAATTGAAACAAAGAAGGAAAGTATAAAAAATTGTGTGCTTGGTACAGCCAGAAACGAAGTAATAAATTTCGACAACAATAACAGCAATAACAATAACAATAACGAAATATTTTTCAGAGTCCGTAAAAAATATAAAATGAAGCCAAGTATAACGTATCAACCTTTAAGCGCATCTGTTTACATTATCACAGTATTTCAGAGAGAGTTGAAAAATAAAGCAGCCAATGCATGGCAAATGCATTTAAAACGTAACGTACAGGTAACATTCGGCTATTAAAGAAAATTATTGATTAAGCTAACCAACCGATAGCACAAACTAAACGTAAAACGGCAAAAATTATCTTCACCCTCTTCAAATGCAACAATTCAAAGCCAGCAACGAATTTATTCCTCTATTATTATTATTATTATTATTATTATTATAATAAACTAACAGATTTTTGAAAATTTACACATATTTCGGGTTTAAATTTAATGAGAAAGGCGCGGAAACTCCGCTTATATTTCGCCTTGACGGCACATGGATCATGCTCGTAAAGTAAGAAGTGAACAGAAGCGGAGAGTAGGGTGTGGGCGCAGATTCGGAGACTCGTGCACTATCGTTAAGTGTTATGCTTCTACCGATCAAGCATTAACTATAGCTGCGGCCATACGACAATTGTCATTAAGATAGGATCCCTACCGCATTGGGTATTGAACCCCGGATATTTTGGCTTGATAGCCAGGAACGAGAAGTTTTCGAGCAAGTTTTTATTCGAATAAATGTAAGGAGAAAAGACTTTTCGCTAACTGTTTAAGGTCCATGTCATGCGACGCGAAAAGAAAGGGCAAAAAAAATATTCTACCTATTAATTGTAGATTTTTTTTTTTTAAAGTGAGTCCACGCTTAATGAGGTTAAACCGTCTTTCTTGGCACAGCGTTTAATTAACGTTTTTAGGGTGAACTCGAAAATAGTTTTGTATGCCAAAATTTGTCTTCGCCAGTCTGTGATAGACTTAATTTATTTATTATTTAATTGGGGGTTCGCATACACGCATACAAGCGCACGCATGCACACACAGACGTATACATGAAGTCATACGGAACTACAATCTCGCTGTGTATTAACTGTTGTACTCTAAATTGAACGTAACGTTCACACCCACAAGGAGAAGAGGAGATAAGAACAATACTTTAAGAATATATTTTCGAGACCGTACAGGACGAGCTTATAAACTTAAAATTATAAATTTAACTACGCAAGTAAATTGTATTCGTATTCAGGGACTAATTTCGTTTACCCTTTTATCTCAAGCGAACAAATACCGTACGCAATTTCCTTTTTATTATCGGTGCGTCAGTTGCGCTCATCTCTTTAATGGTTTCTACAAATGTCTTTGCCCTCCCATACATAGATCGACATTTGCTAACGATTATTAATTTACATTAAATTACATTTTTACACTGATAAGTTTACTTGAAGAAGACGTTGATAAATATTTCCTTAGTGTGGGGGGAAAAATTGGTACACAACTTAAATCGCTAAACAAGATTTTTTAACATCCCAGCAAAAGTTTTATTTAAAATCGAGCAACGTTTTCAGGAAAATTACGATCCTGCTATCGTGTACTACAAAACGTAATGCCTGTGAGAACGTTGATGCAGGTATCTGCCAACAAGGCACTGACATCAATGTTACCGATGGCATACGATGGATTTACGTATACTTGGATTGGCTCACCCAATGTCTTAATGTGTCACTTTTCTAGCTTGCAAGGGTAGATTTACTCTGCACTTCCTGTTTGGTAACATAATGATTTGAAGCCATCGTGTCATGTCACCTCTTGTGGTCTTGTGGTGAGACTTATCTAAAAACTTTGTCCTTCTTCACCCAGTTGAAGCAAATTTGTTCTACCGAGAAGACTGGTAGAGAGGATCATATATATCTTTCACGCGATTTCCATATTTCGAATTTGAATACACCCTGTGAGGAGGGCTTACCTACCTCGTTCGGTATACGTGAGAGTTGCCGCGGATACACCACAATTATAGTTACATGGCGACATCCAACTTGTAAAAGCTCTTGACGTACATACTGAATAGACAAAACTAATCTGAATTTCCTGCTACCAAGCATATCCCGGTGTCCACGTAAAAATAGCAGAGCTTTTTAAATAGAACGGTGAGGAGAAAAATTGGCGAGACACTTGAGCGTGACCACGAATATGTAACTTGTTGTGAGTTGCAAGTTGCTACGAGGGTAAGTAAACAAATTTTCATATTTTTAAAATGCTTTCTGTCTAATAATCAGTTGAAAAGCTTGTGCTCTGTACTTTGCTTTCAATTGTATGATATTAATATGGGGTTATATTCTACGTCTCCTCACATCAACCGGACAATAAAGCTCAACACTTAATTTCATTTTTCAACATCGGCTAAAATACAATTATACCAACAGCAACAACAGCTAGCAGCAATTGGAAATAAAAAACAAAAATATCATAGCAGAGCTAACGTCGGCGATGTACGTTCGTATTAGCACGAATGTCGGATACCCGCGTTATCTAACTTTTTACCAATCGTTACATCAAAGTTGCCAGTAAGCCCATGAGAATCGGTCAAACTTACCTATCACTTACAATATTTTGCACGATTTTAGTGAAAATTTCTTCATATTTCCGTTTTGTTTTTCTTTATTCGAAAACAGTTCCTTTGCTCGCGATCCTTTTTTACCTTCTATTATACTTAATTAGGGTAAATGACAATTTCTCGCATATGTGCCAAGATTTTCATCAAAAAGGCTTCTTCTAGGCTATGTTCTCGGATTCGTAACACCGATTGAACGAACGAGTTTCGCAAATCGCTTTCGGATCATCGGATAAATGTAAATGGACAAAATAGACGAGACGCATAAAAGATTGCTTCAAAAGGTCACAAACGAGTTTCGAAATTTAGGAAACCCTTTTTCTTTCCCAATGTGGGTTATGCAGGATGGAAAAAATAAGACAAGAAAAATGTAGAAAATTAATTTACATTGACCGTTTTTCCTGTCTCTGTCATTTCTCCTTTTTCTATTGGTGTTCTTCTTCTTGTTGTTGTTCTAACGCCCTTCCCATTTAGAGATTTGTTCACTCGTCTAAGCATATTTATGCTGATGATTACAAATTTGTTGTTATTGTGTTTTTGCATTTTTCCAGATGCCTAGGAAACGCACATTAAGTCTTATTAGTTGAAGATTTTCCTTCGCCTGCATTATGACATAGCATCTCTCAGCGTTTCTTTGTTTTTTTTTTTTTTTTTTTGCTGACCTTTCTATCATCATACTTTAACGCTTTGTCGTTGGTTGATTTCGTTCTATTTTTATTATTATGATATTTATATTTATGACAGCAATTTAAAAAATAATTTTTTGTCAACTTTTTTGCTTTCCTTTTATTGCTCTTGCCGTACTGCGCGCTTAATTTATATCCACTCGTTTCTGTTTAGTTAGAATTGCAAATTGTCTTCCTTTACTGTTTATTGTATTTGTAAACGGCTGTATCAAAAGAAAATTATTATACACTTACCGCTTACGGTTGCAGAAATAAATGAGATTTATAACGTTATTCAAAGTACGATTATCAGGCATTAAGAAGACGACGAGGAAAATGTTCTTCTTTATATTATTTTTCTAAGATTTTTACGGCAACACTTTGCGATTATGCGAAAACTTACCTAAAAGTAGATAAAAAAAACCAAATATTTAGAAATTGTTTGATTGATAAAAAAAAAAAACAAAATTATATTTAAATAAATAAATATGTATTTTTTTATATGTCTTCTGCTTCTTAAATGTTTAGCGAGTCAAAAAGAGATGTTTCGCAGCCTGCTTTTGAAAAACAGGGGCCAGCGTAGGTCCCAATGTCTTTTTCTAGCACTTAGTACTTAGTTGATGGTTAGTTTTGGTATTTTTGCACTTTTTTCTTTCCTTATATCTCATTATATATACCATATATAGCGTTAAAGAACTGACTGTCATTTTAACTACTCTTACTTACGGCTCTTTATCATATATTCTGCTCTGTTTCTTTCTTATATATTCTAGCTTAGTAGTTAGTTTGTAGAAAAGTATAAGAAATCATACGTGCGGAGTTTTTCAATACGACCGATATGAAAAAAAAGTGGGTGAACTCAGCACACCCAATTTCCGAGCACTTTAATCTGAAAATTGGACCTAAATTCATCAGTCAGGCGTTGGATAAACGATTCGGCCCTAAAACAGCCGTAGCAGAAGAAGCCCGAAGTTATAAAAACCACCATTGCTTGGAGGGCTCTCGCAAAAGGAACCTTTTGAAATTACCGCATCGCGAAAGTCGATTGTTTGACGTGCCGACATGTGTCGTGGCATGTAGTTCTGTCTTATTCAAGCCAGTTATTTGTTAGATCAATATTCTCGAGTTCGGGGCGTAAGAAATTTCGAGATTACGGAGATCTCCGTTAACTAAGGACCAATGAACGAGCTATGAAACCGAAAACCGGAGTGTAAAAGGATTTCGTGACTAATTTACCGATCGACACCGAACAATTGAGGTGAAAACGAGTGTTATTTGTGAAGAAGATTTCTTTACCAAACTCGTTAGAATATCGAGATCATTTTCATACGTTGTAGCCATGCACATCTTTCCATTCTGTCTGGGCGGCCGACTAGGCTAAGGATCTCGACTAACAATTCAATGGTCTTGGGTTAAAATGTCGAGTGTAGTGACAATTTTTAAAAGAGGCCGATAGCCTTAAATGTCCTCGAATTTACTCTATGCAAACCCTTTTGATATTTCAAATACGGTCGGTGGAGTCGATCCACTAATCACATCGACGCTGTCGAATAATTTTATATAAATAACAAGCAAGAAAATTACATTCGGTGATGAGTGAATTTTTTATAACCATCACCGGATAAACTTATACTCTATAATGTTGGATGGGATGTTGGAGGATGATTTGTTTTATATCCGGAATAAAATTAGAAATTTATATGGCGAATGTGTTGTCTTTTATGAATGATAAGCACAAAAAATGGAAAGCAAAGTGTCTTTGGATCATTTTCAAATTCTTTCGCAAATTTGTAGACAATAGGTTCAGGCTAAACAGGCTTTACACAGATGGACAGACGGACAGACGGACAGACGGACAGACGAGAATGCCTATCAAGAATAAAAATACTTCGCGGGGTCTCTGAAGCTTCCTTCCGAGCGTTGCAAGCGTTTTGACAAAATGAATATACGCTGGACAAAATTATATCGGACGCTGGCTTTTTGCAAGCTTCGTCAAATGTTTGTTTTGATGGTAAGTGCCATGATTCCTAAAGATAGATTTAGTGCTCTCAGGCCTTGCAATTTAACCTTTCTTATTATAATATCACATTAAAATTTATAGAATTTCTCTTAAAGTAAGTTACTGAGCAATTTTAGAAGACATGAATGCGATTACAGTTTTATTGTGTATTTATTTCGTTGTGATATACAATTTACGAAAGAAAGACAAACTTGATTTTCTTCTTGTGGAACCGTTATCGGTCTTGTGTCCGTGCATTCATATTCTGATAGTAGTTGGAAGATTTATTTATTCCTGTATAACTTGAACGCCAACGCCAATGATTTCTTAAGTGCACAAAATGACTATTTTTCCCCGTAAATGATTTTATTGTTTGCCTTTCGTTTTGCGTAAGCATTTGATTACTAATTCTTCACACTAGGTTTACCTTGAAGAGAGCTGGAAATGTATTCATTCATTAGCAACCGTAAACGAATGTACATACATTAAAGATAAATTAGATGTTCAAGAATTTAATTTAATGCTTAGAAAATAAGTTTTTGATAAAATTACATCATCTCATCAACAATTAAAAAAAAATAAATAAATAAACTTATTAAAGTGAATTCAAAATTTATAAATTTTTCTTGACAAAATTTGCACTTATCATATATATTATTATATATATATATTATATATATCAGGTTATCACTTATTACTATTAAAGCATGCTTGACTGGTCTATACTAATTAATGTCCTCTATGATTTGTCACACACACA
>KK502404.1:1372455-1487378 GCA_000688735.1 Glossina austeni | reverse complement strand
CACACACACACACACACACACACACACGCACACACAAACACAAACACAAACAGACACACGCACAGATGCACGCACACAATTCTTCAATATTGAGAGGACTTGTGAAAGAATTGAATTTATGTTAAGTTTTTGAAAACATTCTAACAACCATATCTGGTATCCACTACCAGAGCATGAGGGTGGATGTTTCTCGTCAATTCTCTTGTCGTGAACACATGAACATTAAGGGAAATTTTCAAATAATTTAGTCAATCCTTAAGTAACCATCTGTCCGGCCTTGCATGTGTCCTTACATTTTTTTCGCATTAACGCAGTTTTCTGTTCCAGAAATAAGTTCTTCTTTTTCACCTCACTTTACAACATAAAGCCTAAAGATAAATCCGCTTAAAAGAAACATCGCAAAATCCGCTCATCGATTTACGAACGATTACAGACTTTGTTTGCAGGTTTGCTAAGGTAAAAGTGATACTAAAGATTTCACATATGACACACGCAGCCCCCTATATAATATTTAACCCCAAATGCTGGGTGTCTAAGATTCATTGCAATAGGCGAGTAAAGCTTTGCTAGTTATTACTAAAATGCTTTCTATTATGAATAGCCATGCATGACAGGTCTCCGAGTAAGTAATTTATGAAAAATCCCTCTTGAGAGTGAAACGCTTTGTGTAGATTTGAAAGCAATTTAACTTTAATTTGCAGTAGTTTTGAATATCACTTTTTGGCTCTTCAGACAAATATTTCATTTCAAGTTCATTAAATTACTTCATGTATATTTCTGTCTCATTTACACTTTCATGCAACTTATTATCTACTCTCATATTTGAAAACTTTTGTTAATTATTGTTCAAGTGCAAACGAACAAAAGGTAAAATAAAAATAAATAAATAAATAAATAAATAAATAAATAAATAAATAAATAAATAAATAAATAAATAAATAAGAGGACCACATCACACGCGAACCAATAAATTATCAAATATTTTGTATATTTTTACATGAATGTAATATAAAAGTCAATAAATCTAAAAATGAAGCAAAACACGAAACGGAGCATTTCGTTTGAATCGCTTTGCCATAAAAATAGAAAATGTTTCGTTTGATTTTTGCCTGATTGCAAAGAAAAACTCCGAAAGAGAATAACACAACCCAAACACACACACACACACACACACACACACACAAACACTTACATAGACAATATCATCAGCAGTATGTTGTTGAACACAGCAAAGCCTAGACGAGAGGGACCAGGAAGTTAAAGAGAACGAAAGACAGACAGAGAAAAGGGAGAATAGACGTTGGAAAGAAAACAGGATATAGCCCTCATCTGTTTTGCTAGCATAGCCGTAGAAGGGTGTGTCAGATTTTGCAAAATGTATTAGAACGCCGCCCCGGCTCTATATATGCTATGGTACGTACGTTTAAGGACCGGAAATAGGTACAGTGTAGGAAATTTCAATTGTATAACAATGTTGTATATGCATGCATATACACAAATATACACGCATAAACTTGTGTATGTAGACAAGTTGGTAGTTGTAGAGACAATCAACTGAAGAGGACAATTATAAAATTGTCAATGTTTTCGAGAAAAGTTAAGTTGTCTGTAACAATGTTGTCGTCATGATAATGACGATCATTAACATAAATAACGGACAAGTTTTTAAAATGAAATGAATAAAAACAAGTAATTAATGATTTCGTTTTACGTGAACAAAAAAACAAAGTCAGAATATAAAAGAACTGGAAATGCTTTACTAAAAACGTAAAGCAAAGGCTGCGATATGAGCAGAAGATCACGACACGAAAATACTGCGCCGCCAAAACAACAAACAAACACAATCGCTAATTGTAACTTTATGGACAAATCAAATCCTGAAAGCAAAACTAATAACTTAAGAACACTAACAACAGACGAACCTGGTGAGCTTAACCTGAACGCTTTGCAATATAGTTATGTCGAAGGTTCTAGGCCCGGAATATCCTTGAACTTCTTCTTATCTGCAATATAAGCGACAATCATTAGCTAATTTTTTAATATCATTTTCGCAGACAACCGCACACGATGCGAAATGGAAAACTTCGATTCGCTTGCTGGCCGATTCAGCAGGAAACTATGGAAAGAGAAATTTAAAAATAAAACTTGATATATAGCGACAGAGATATTATATAGCATCAATACTCAACTCAATAGTCATCAGAGAAAGTAAATTAAAATATTTCTACGCTGCTGAGATCAAGCAGTAAAAAGACTTCCCCGCTTAAATCTAATCGAGTAGAGTTTTTCGTTTTCCGGTTGCCGAGGACCCTAGCTCGCGTATGTGTTGGAGGGCATCCCAATACCTTCCCTAAATAGCTATTGAGATAAATTTTTGTGATTCTGTTAAGTTGATGTGTAGAGACCGGGGATCTGATATTTCGTCCCATTTGCGAATATTGCATCGTTAAAGTTAAAAAATGCTTTTGATACCCAGGCAGACTTGTGAAGCTTTAAACACGTAGGAACTTTATAGTTGGAAGGCGTCGACCGTTACATACCCTACACAACTTCGCTTAGAGCAGCTTTTTGCTCGTTTTGGTAACAATACACCAAAAAGTACACATAATTTTCATGAAAGCCCGCATATTGGAGGTTTAGATGTTCTCTCCATATAAGAGACTGCGTTTCTTGATAGCACCTATACAAGTAGGTGTCCAGAATAACGATTCTATGCATTATTAAGATATCATGGCACACCTTATATGGAGTGGAGGAACACATAGACCCATGTAGTTCGAATTACGTCCACTTCATGTTTTTGTTTAATTACTAACTTGAGCGAATTTTCATCAAAAAAAGGAAAATAAGTTTTGAAACAACGAAGACAAGCGAAAAATACTCCGTCTAAATAAGTTGCGCGTCGTTGTTCTCCAATTTGCGAAAATATCGCTAATATATGCTAAAGCGAAATGCGCGTTTAATGTAGGAAAGAAAGGGATTTTAAGCCTTTAAGCGGTTCGATCGTGTACTGCCCTTTCGGGCAAATAACAAATTAAGGAAAACCATTATCTGCTTCTTTAAATTTTTTAAAGTTTAAATCCAATTCCAAATGAAAATATGCTAATTAAAGTTAAAGAGCTAGTCGAGCATTGACAATGCGGTTCCCACCTGTCTCCATCAAAGCTGACTTAAAAAATAAGTTTAAAGATTGAAAAAAGTTGGAGTGAATCTGTATAATAATCTATTGTTCTCAATATGCTGGTATGAACAGCATTTTGTTTAACGGCAAGAGTTCCAGTTTGATAAGCAGCCAAACAAAACCGAAAAAAAAACGATTCGCACCAGGACGAAAATGGTGATATCGGTCAAAATTAATGTAACAAAAAGAAAAAAAAAAAAAAAAAAAAAAAAAAAAAAGACAAACAAAATAAGAAAGAAAAATTAGGAAAAAGGGAGCCACATCATCAACACACGAACGACAAACGACGGTAAGAAAATTATACACGATTTAATTTTCCACTTCAGTTATTTGCCAGGGTTGAATGATTTGGTTGTCGGTTTTAAATGATATCTTTTGCGTGGTTTTTCGCCTTCTACTTATGCTTGGTTCATCGTTGGCAAAGATTTGGGAGCAAAATTAATTAAAACAGTAATTTTTCCATAAACTATATAAACACAAGGGAGCGTTGATTATTTGCCATTTATAAGAGGAACTAATTTCGTATTTAAGATATAAATGATTGTTAAGGAAAAAATCATTAATTATTTTAAAGTTGATTTTTTACAAGATAATTTTCCAAGTGCCGTTTTGCTTTATGTCTTCATTTCTTGCCTTGTCGAGATCGCTGTACGATAATTTTGCTATTAATGTTAATCACATCCACCGCGACGAACAACTCTGGTTAAATTATCTTGCATAGGAAAGGCAAGTGTTGTAGCAAGTGTTTAGCTCGTGTTCTCATTGAAGCGAATTGAAAGCAAGCGCGATTAGGAACACCGAAATTTATTCGACTTTGACCGTAAATCGACTTTTGTTATGGATTCGCCAGGAATGGAACTAAGGTTGTGCGGGATTAAAAGAGCGATACGTATTTACTGAATACAGCCCTCTTTTAAGAGAGCCATCGCCTAGCGCTTAAATGAATTGCTTGCATAAACTTCTTTAGAGTTTCCTGTCCTAGAACATGCTCGCTTAAAATGTACAGTCACAACAGCCGCAATATATCGAAAGGTGAAATCAAGTAAAACGATCTGCATTGGCAGGCATCACTAAGCTCAAATTACATATAAGATTTTATTATCTATTGCAAATTTTATTAATAGAAAGCTGCAATAAATTTGTCAACGTATTAAAGCAAAAAAGAAAAAGAGAAGGAACTTATTCCCCAACACAGAGTCGCCACTCACTTTGTATTAGATTACTTACTTAGATTAGATTATTCCTAGCCCGCCCACATAGAGGAGGATAAAAGAACGATGCAATGGACCGGTGCCTTTCTCATTAAGATTTGCTATCAACGAACAAATAACACGTAGTACACTGGGGTCTTATCCGGGCTATCGATGCAGATACTTCGTTACTGCAAGAGAATCGATTTAGGAAGGAACTTATTCCCCAACACAGAGTCGCCACTCACTTTGTATTGGATTACTTACTGCAAGATTATTCCTAGCCCGCCCACATAGAGGAGGATAAAAGAACGATGCAATGGACCGGTGTCTTTCTCATTCAGATTTGATATCAACGAACAAATAACACGTAGTACACTGGGGGCTTATCCGGGCTATCGATGCAGATACTTCGTTACTGCAAGAGAATCGATTTATTATTATCAACTTTCGGTAGCGGATTTAAATGAAAAGAAAACTCGGAAGCCGATTTAAGTTTCCTGATATCGGGTAAGTTCGATTGTACTTTGAAAATGTTATTCGGTAGAAATTCTTTGATCGAAAAATGTTTCATTATATTCATCATTTTAAAAAAATAATGTTCTTTATCGGCAACTGTAAACGCTCTCTTCATTTCAAGTAGTCCGTAATTAACGGTAATCGAGAGAACCATAAAACTGTTCCTGTAGATTTTTAAAAGTGTAAGTAAATGGTGTATCTATTCGTATATGTATGCCCCTTATTTTGTTAATACGTTTATTGTTCGCTAACGCAAATCTTTATCCTAATAAGAAGACTCTCTTTTATTCGTTTCACAAATAGAATTCATTTTCAATTTTCTAGATTTATTTTCGTTTTCTTTCTTCTTTTCGAATAAAAGAAGAAATAAAAAACGTAAGGAAAAACTTAACTTTTTGCATTTCATTATGCGACAGTGAAATTACAATTTTTATGTAGAGTAGTGGCGTTAGTTGTTTTAGTACGTTTCGCTTTTAGCCCAAAATTTTCTCAGCCATCCATTTATGCTGCTTCCCTGACTTCCTTTTAAAGCGTAAAGCTAACATACTTAAAGTTTAATTTTCACATAAGTTGTGAAATAAAGACAATCGAAAGTGTCGCTTTAGAAATCTATCAACAATGAACCCACGGATCTTTATATATTTATATGTGTATGTATATGTACATGTATATGTATATGTTTATGCACACTAAAAATTGCTTGAGTAACTAGCAGTCGTAGAGAAAAAAAAGAGGAGAATTGAAGAAAAGTTCGGTAGGAGAGGAAGAGCGGGATATATATATATATATATATACGAGATGCAACAACAACAACAAAAATTTAGTTATTTATTTTAAGGATAAAAGGAATTCAGTAGGACTTAAAAAAGTACGGATGAGTGGTACTTCACCAACACAAGCAAATACACTTTACACATTAATAGTGCTGAGAAAAATCATACACGACACACACGCACGCGGGCAAATTTATACCAGATAAAGAAAGTGAAAAAAAAAGAAAAGACGAGAAATAAAAAAAGGAAAACTACAATACCCAACGAGTCTTCGAGTGTGAAACAAAAGACAAAAGAGTGTACTTAAGAACATACTCGTGAGGAGTTGAAAATGACATTAAAGTAAACAAACGATAGTATAAACGAACAAATGAATGAATGAACGAAGCAACGAACTTGCCGATGCAAGCAATGCATAACCGATGCCATCACAAGGAAAATAATTCTACAGAGAGAGGAAGACAAAGTACTACTAGATAAGCGACAAGAGAGTATAAAGAGGAAGAAAAATAAATTTAAAATAATCGAGATAAGATTTTTCCCTGCACAAAAACTAAAAAAAGTAAGTAAATAAATAAAAAATAATAAATAAATAAAATCTCAAACACTGTTTGCCCTAAAGTCAAAGCGCATTAAATAATTTTAAAAAAAGTAATTGACATCTTAATAATAAGATTTTTGCCGATTAATTATGTCTGGCCAGGTATTGTTTTAAATTGTTTTTTCTTTCACTTTCTTTCCAATTTCGTATTCGAAGGCTAAGGTGAAACAAAGTATTAATAAGAAAGATATAACCCTTTAAACTTTTTACCGTAGAAAATATCAGATCACGTATTATTTTCCAGAGTCCAATCCAAGTCCAAGAAATAAGCGGCATTCCAGGGAATAATTATTATTGTTATTGTTAAATTACTAGAAGTTTGTCGAAAGATCATAGTAAAGCGATTTGAGTAAAATTTCACACGATCGGATAACGATCACAACGGTTTCATTCCAATTCACCCGCTGTTCCATTTATAGGCTGAAATTATATTGTGTAACCTCATATTTATGAGGAATTCCCTGCAGCTTTTCAAAGCTTAGCTTCGAGAGTAATTACGAATAACGACTGGATTGAATTGAAGAATTGCTCTGATTACCAACAATTCCAACCAAAAATGTCGCGAGAAATTTTCCTCAGTTCTTCAAACTGTACTGGTTGGAAATTGGGATATTCAGGGGAACTTCTTATCTACATACACAGCCCGTGCACGCTTTCCGCCCGCGTGGAAAGCGGAACTGTCTTGCGAAATTGTAACATCTACGACAAATGCGTTAAATGAAACGAATAGAAACGATTGCAAAGCATTTACATAATTCGCTCAAGATATTTTTAGTTTGAAATTTGTGCAGAGAAGACACATTGGCAAGGCATTGGCATTAACCTTAATCCATGCATGTCGAGATTTTAAGGCTCATTTGAACTTTAAACAAAAATTTTCTTGTTTATTTCACATTGCATTGCGGAAAGTTTTTTTTGCTTTACTAGCTTCAGAGACCTCACGAAATAAATTTATTTTGGATCAGCACCAACTTCGATTTAAGGCGTCCATCTGTCCGTCAGTGTAATGTATGTTGCAAACATTCTCTTAGCCGCAAAGATGAGGAAGTCGACTTCAAATTTGTCAAAAACATCAGAAGATTTTGCACGCAGTTAGGTACGGGAAACGGACAGAATCGGTCGGAGAACACGCGTACAGTACCACGCGAACTGAGAATACCTATGTTTTTCAAAAGGAATAAAAAATTGACTTTTTGCTCATTATTCATAGATTACAGCAGACGAATGTACAAAAATTTGAACGTATATTCTCTGGGCTATGGTTTTATACGACAATAATTAAAAATCAATCTTGCCAACCCAATATAATAATGTATCAAAGTTTAAATGCTTTCAACACCTTTATAACGCGCAGAGTCAAGTTTTAAAATTCCCATAAACTACACACATTCTTGACCAGTTTCAAATTCGGAACGTATCTAAGCATGTCTATCTGTCCGTCTATCCAACTATCTAGTATATGTTGTAAGCAGTCTTCCTTTTACAAAAATATGGTCATCGCCTACAAATTTTCAAAAAATTGAAAATGATCCAAGCCGGTCGAAGCACACGCCCACAGCACCCACACGCCTATTCAACAAAGGCATCTTTTCTTCCGTGTTTTTTGCTTGTTACCCAGAGACTACAATACATACACCATAGGTAAAATAAAATTTCCACCTTTATTCCGAAAATAGAAAAAATCAGCCCCGCCCACCCAATGTTATATAGTATGAAAATGTTGCCCTTTTCTTCTTTTTAGTCTCTTCTAGGATAACGATGATGAGTATGAAAAATTCGGTCACAACCGAACGTAACTAACTATCTTACGTGTTCCAAATTAAGAATCAACATAAAAAAGAAAAAATATTTGCAAGTTTACAATCAATCACGACATAAAGACTAATTCTGTGCTCTTTTTTTATAACGAATCTAAGCACCGTGAGTCTCATAGGCTCACGGAGAGTAATCTCGTGTCGTCGAAAGGAATTACCCAACCGACACAGAATTAACGACGTAGAAGTATCGGGGACCTTTTACACCCCACGACTGCAACATTACTTTTAATCGTTTATTTGCGAGCCAAGAAATGAACCAAAACTTATGCAGAACTGCAATGAGTGTGTAGTGCCCGTCGTAAACATTGTCCGGGACACAAAAATACGTCTATCGTTTTTGAAATTTGACAAACATATTGGAAGTCTTTGCAAATAGCTGGACGCTGAGAATGGGTTGAATTGGTGATAGTACTCACCTATCGTGCAAGATACCCCCAGAACACCTCTGCTCTCCTTTCTCACAAAAATGGAAATAACCGGCCACGCTCAGTTAACACTACAGACTACAAAAATATGATTTTTTCATTGTTTAGTTAGTCTTTTTGGGACAAAGATGACGAACATGAACATGATTTTCTTACTCGCTTTGTTATTCAGGACTTTTTATTTATTATATTTACATAATGCGAACTCAAAAGATGTGTGGCCTGTGTATGTGTGTTGGGTGTTTATATATAGCTTTTTTGGATAAAAAATGAATTTAAACTATCAACAACTGTTCGTCCAAGATACGGAATCCTTTCTGACCGCGAGCTTGTTAGGCACATCGTGGTATGATTTGTTATAAAATCACGTAAAGAGTTTAGGATTAAAAATTTAAAAATTTAAAAAGTTATTCATTGTAGGTCTGTATTCATCTGGCGTTTATGCACGTTAAAAGCCCTGTAGGAATGTGTGCATTTTTTACGCACTTAAACAGTTAGATTCACAATGACTTTGAACAGATAACACATCCAATGTGGTTTACGTAAATATATGTGTACATCAACAAGCATTCCGTTAATTGCTCTTCGCAAGGATTAGAAATAAGAAAATTATGAAAATGTTATGAAACGCAATTGAAAATAATTAACGCTTAGAAAATATTGTCATATTTAATTAATCAAAAAATTATTAAAGTATTCTTTACGTTAATATGGTGACCCTTGGGATTCTTTTCTCTCTTTTGTATCTCTTTTCTTTCCTCTTTTTTTTTTTTTTTTTTGATTTGAAAAAAACCTTCATTTTTAACGAACCCTTTATATTACATACTTACTATGCAGATGCTGATGACTGTGATGATAATGGCATTAAAAGAAAGCATTTCATGTGATTAAAAAATGAACTTGCAGCATAAAAATTCTATACATTCACCAAAGGACTGAATGAATGATGAATGCAAGCAGACTTAAAAAAAAACAAAAAAAAAGCAGCAGAACAAAACACTACAACTACTGACGATAACGTTGATGGTTATGGTGATAGTCATAGTGATGACGATGATATTTGTTAAATAAAAAAAAAGATTATATACATATATAAGCATATATATAATATACAAACACATATATATATATATAAATATATATATCTGTTATATAAAATTGAAAAGGAAGGATACAGAGGTGGAATTGAAAACAAAGCGTGTAATGCACACACATACCCAAATGCTCATTTGCTCACACATACACATTTTATATTTGCTTATATATGCAAATATTTTGTATGAAAAATTTTACAAGCATTTGCATTTTTGCACACAAACATACGCGCACTCGCAATACAGTAAGTGAATGAATGATGAATGTGTTTTTAACAAACATCAGCAATACCGTCGTTCTTGTTTTTTAAGTAAAAAAATTCTTTTCTGCAAAATAAAATCCACTGACTGAAGATACGTTTTTACTATATTTTTGTATTTGCAAACAGACCATATGTTTGCGCATATAAATATATGTGTGTGTGTGTACGGCGGCTCTTTTTCGGACTTTAGACAGTCCGCATACAGCCGCGCATACATACACCCAACTACATACGTGCTCTTACGCACACACACTATTATTTAACAAATTCGTGCACGTACAAAACATGTGTAAAGTATTTACATTTCTGAGTAACACAGTAAAGCAGGCAAGCAAAATAAAAAAAACATATATAAAATATATATACATATATATATATATATTTATATATAATATATATACATATATATTTATATTTATATATAATATATATATACATATATATATATATTTATGTATAATATATATATATATATGTATATAAAATATATATATATAATATATATATATATTTATATATAAAATATATATATATATATATATATATACATGTATATATATATGTATATATTATATATAAAATATATATAAAATATATATATATATATATATATATATATATAAAAGTAACTCGAAAAAGACACAAATAGTTTTTTGTTAAAGCATAAAAAACAAAAAAAAGAAGAAAAAATTATTTTAAATGCGCACAAGACAAAAACTCAACGGCAGACAAACGTATACAGACAGACAGAGACATTCAAACTGCATTTCTCTAAAAAGAGCATTAACCAGTGAAAAAGTAGACAAGCGATTTTTTTTTCATACCCACCACAGACGGTATTCTAGATTTGCCGAATAATAATAAAAATAACGTAGAGAAAGATTCATTGAAGACGCTATAAAATATAAATAAATGTAAATATATATCTATATATTCCTGATTGATCAGTTAGATATGCCCAATGATCTATTTATCGTTCGCCGATCACGCTGCGGCCACACAACTTTATTTAAAAGAAATTTTTCAAAATCATCTTTATATTACATGTCAGCGGTCACGTCCGTTACACACAAATAAAAAATTAACATTTATAACCCTCAGCTAAACTTAAATGAAACTTAATTATAGCATGAACGTGTCAAACTTTAACATCTTCTCCAAGTAAAGAAGGAACGAACGAATATTGCTAACCTAACGCATCAGCAAAATCGGTTTAAAATCAATAAAATAAGAAGTGATCTCTAAACTGAATCATAAAATAAATGCAGAGAACTTATTATCGGTGATGTGAGAATTTCGCAAACAGTGTTAGTCGGAATTTCCTAATACTATTACGGTTAAACATTATAGCTATAAGCACACAGCTATAACACATTTCTCATTAATACACATGCACAGTTAAAAAAAAAAGAAGGAAATATTATTTTATTCATAATCTATCGGAAAACCCAGTGCAACAGACATTTGCTAAAATTTCACTACGAAATTACGCCGAGTGTTAGTATTATTCCCAAATATATAATGAAAGTAAAATTTTTTAGGGTGAAGCCTAGGAATAATAAAACAAATTAATTTTGTATTTTTGTTCTTTTTTGTTTTTTTTGTTTTGCAAATAAATATATTTACTAACTGAATATGTTCGTAAATATTTATTTTCATAATTTGTCGTCTTAGTGATCAATAATTTAGTATATTTTACTTTTTGTACGTAAATTAAAACTCAATGTACAGAATTTTTTCCCTTCTTCTCAATAATACATAATATAAAAAAAAAAAAAAAAAATATAAAAAAAATTGTAAACTTCCGTATAATACATCATTAAAATAAATATATGATTGTGCAAAAAGTTTTGCATATTATTATTATTTTACCTTTGCTAATGCATTTTATATAATATATTGCGAAAAAAAAAAACAATATAAAATATATACAAATACGTTCACATATATACATATATATGTGTATACACATATATCACACATATATATATATATATATATATATATTGAATGAATGAATAGATGCAGCTGTATATAGATATATATGGATGTCTTTTTTCAAATAAATGACTTACAGTTGCATACTTTAGGGGATAATGAATCAAAAGCTTTTCCATGAAAAAATGCAACTTTCCTGCCATAATAGGTTTTATCAATAGATGATACTATATATCATAAAAATTTTAAATTTATTCATACCGATCAATTTCCATGGGTGCAGACGGGGTGGATAAAGTGAAAGATATGTTTACATTTTTTTATTCAAAACGCCAAAGTTACTCAAGATATATCAATAATTTTGACCTGAGAGAACTCATGCATTCATTCAATCTTTACATCCCTGTTGCATTTGCCTATATGCGTATCTAAGCCTGCTTATCGAGCCTTCGGAATCTTTGTTATGTCCTGAAAACAACGTTTAAAAAAGTACACTTTGCTTATAGTAAGAAAATTATATCTGCATTGGAATAAGAATTTCTTTAACACCGAATATCTGAAAGCAAACCGTGACAAGTATAAGCGGACGTGAGTAATACAAAGGTTGTACAAAGGTTAATAACTGCAACAGGTTGCACTATACACATATGCATATTATATTTCAGTTCATTATTTATTAGATGTTTGTGTAAGCGAGCTAAGACTTGGCTACGAATCATTTATTTTTATTTATTCATTTATTTACTTACTTACATATGAAATTCAACTATGATAAAACATTTAAGCTAACATTAGGACTTAATGTATGTAAAGAACGAATGATGAAAACAGAATAAGAAGAAGAAGAATCCATGTCCATGCATAAATAGAAAAGTAAGAGAAAAAGAAAAGCCAAGGCACATCCAGCACAGAGTATAGATGCGAGCTAAGAATGGACCCGTGCAAATATGCAAAACCTTATCACTTTAACTTCTGTGAGTAGAAGGTGTTCAGCTGCGGCTTAGGTTCACCCAAATTGCAGTTTAGTTTGCAAATTACAAAATTCCCTTAAGCGTAAGGGCTTAGTCTGGTCACACCACAAGGAAAGATCCCAAGTTGCGAAATTAAGAGATGCAAAAAAGAATAAGCAAAAAACAAAATTCGAAATCCTCGCCTTAGTTTTATCGCTCTAGCGAAGTATATCGATCAAAAGTTCGCAAGTTGGTGGAATGAATGCTGCATCTTGATAATAATTTAAATTTCAGTTCAAAAATTATATCGGTTATAGATCCAGCAATTTTAGTAGAACTATCAAGGCCTGACGCAGAGACTAGATTATTGACCCCGGTTAGATTTTTACCGAGGAACATAAGTGGGTCAAAAAAATCATTGTTGAACGCGCATTGGCTAAATTTTATAATAAGAAAATTCCTTGTCAGGTGCATTGTCAGGAGCATTAAACTTAATCTGACTCTATGACTAGCCTACGTTTCTCTAATGACGGCAAAGAAATAGGCAGTAGCCCATTCTCATATGGTGGTAAAGGGACACGTGGACCCCAGCCTAAATTTCTAAGCGAAAAGCAGAAAGTGCTTCTGCAAGGACTCAATCGAATTAATGTGGTAGCGATAAGAAAGCGATCGTACAACCGAGGCACACTCCAGTATTGGTCGTACTAAGCTAAGATAGTCTTTGCGCTACCTTACCGGTCATCAAAATCTCTTAACCAGTGCTTAATAAAGTCAAGCACACTCTAGCCGTATTGGTCGCACCAAGTTCACGAATAGCCCTTTTAAACGGAGCAGATGCACCCTATATGAAGATTGAAACCTACTCTCAGGTTGAACAAAATTCCTAGATCAACGAACGGATCTGTATTTTCCAATTCATGTGAATTAATGGGGTACTCAGCAGTAAACGCATTCATTCCCCTTGGGAATGGAAACTTTTGTATTTTCTTGAGCTCAATATCGGATTCAAGGAGCTGGGAAGGAAGATAACAGTTTGACATCATCAGCCTACTGTAAAATTGGTCTTGACTTAATCACCGAAGCGCGATCATTGACGTTCAGGAGAGATAGAAAGGTTTTTAAATGGCTACCTCGAGGCGCACCTGACATCAGAGGAAATTCATCGGAGGCGAAGAGATTGAGAAGAACTCCAAATACCCTATTGTGTTGAGAAGAGCTCGCCCATCTCAATAACTCATGCGTGGCACTCACAAACCTTTTGACATCTTCACTGAAATATTTTACAAAATAAATCTGTGCGATTTATTGTGTCTCTATATACCCGTATCGAAGTTATTCATCAGTCATCAGTCAAGTGTCACTGACCTCAAAAGTAATTCCAATAATTTTCGGATAAAGTTGATGCCAGTGCTCTCTCTCTGTCTGTCTGTCTGTCTGTCTGTCTGTCTGTCTGTCTGTCTGTCTGTCTGTCTATATACCCGTATCGAAGTTATTCATCATTCATGTCAAAGTAAGTGTCACTGACTTCAAAAGTAATTCCAATCATTTTCGGATAAAGTTGATGCCAGTGCTTTCTATCTCTCTCTCTCTCTCTCTCTCTCTCTCTCTGTCTCTTCTCTGTATAATATACGAGAATCCGCGATCTAAAAAGTTAATTAGGTGAGTCTGCTTATTCTACATTTATGGTTTACTTGTCACCGATAACCAATCGTAATTTGTTTCTCGAATGTCGTTTCGTACATTTGTTTGTTATTCATATACTCGTAGTGCGGAAGAAAAAAAGTAGAGCGCGTATCCAAAATTAATTTTGGAGTCTATAGGCAATTGCAAAAGTTTTCTTATTTGTTTGTTTTTATAATTTGAACGCGAAAATTTTCATTCACATTTTCACATTACTTAGGAGTTCGTAATGTTGAGGCGTATAAACCCGGTTTGACTTTTTGCATTTTAACATCACTGTTTTTGTTATTGGTGTTTGTTGTTGCTCTTGTTGCATTTATGAATGCGTCGCATGCACTAAAATCATTCGGTAAAAGAGTCTCGTTAATGTTTCTATTAACAGATTAGTTTTGCTGCCAGTTACAACGAACGATGACTGAGTAAAATAACTAACACCGAAAAACAAACACCCTTTCATTGCATGAAAAGGCATACTTATGTGTAAATGATATTCAGGCTAAAGATTGCTCGGTGAGCCTTGTCTAAAACTGACATTACGCTATTGAATTTGGCGTGTTCCACTTATGCATGACTGACATTTTGTCGGAAAGTCTAACTGACAGGGGCATTATGCATATGTATGTGCATATGGTAATCAAGTACAAACACATACACACACATTTATCCATATACAAAACAATCCCATATGGTATAGTAGTGGAGAGAAGAGCAGGCTGGCGAATAAGCTTTTTGCCCTCATTTTTATACATTTTTGTTACTGTTTTTTTTGTTTTTTTTTTTTTTTTCTTTTTTTTTAGTATTTTGTTGTTGTTTTCGTTTTGCTTCAGTTAAGTTCCAATCTTTCGCACATGAATTCATGCTACTGTTATATGCTTTTGCACACGTACGTTTGTGTGCCATTTTTAACAGATTTTTGTATTTTTCAAAATTTTTTACGCCTTTGCGTTTTTTCCTTCAATTCTGTTCTTTTTTTTTTTTCTTTTTTGCCTCCTTTTCCACTGTAGCGTAAACTACAAAGAAAAATTAGACTTTTGCTGTTAGCACGTTGACACGTTTTTATAAATTAGCACATCGACAAAGGCGAGAAGACAAAACGTAGCGTAACAAATGATATTTCAGCTTTTTTGTACGTTGGATACATGCTTGTGTGTATATATTATATGTACACACGCGTAGCGTTTTTTATACTTTACCGTCCTTTGACGTGTAATCACTGTATCTACTGTATCTACGCCGTGAATGTATGCAAATTATTTTAACGCATACGCTTATGAAAAGGTGATGAGAAGTGTACGCTAATAAAAGTGAATTTTTACAAATAAATGCGAGTGCATTAATAGAAAAAAGGGGTTATTGTCGAGCATGTCAGCCACAGCGAAATGAATCTTGAATTTTTTTCCCATTACTCAGATTAAGTCGCGGCGGGCATGCTGAAGAAATTGTTACGAAGAGAACAATTGCCAAAGGCTGAGAAAGTTAAAAGAGCGAGAGGAAAGAAACAAACTTAAGAAAATTTATACCCAAACTACATAAACTTCGAAATTATCTCATAAATGAAACAAAGGTCAGTTCATCCCTGATATGAATACGTTCGAGTACGGCCATTATAAGATTTTATTTAAAAAATTTAATTAAAGGGAAGATAATGCTGCGTACTTTTTTGTGACTCAGTCGACAAAGTCGATTCTCTTTTTTGTGATCAAAAGAAAATCAAATGGATGGACACAGTATCACCGTATTGTCCATCAGTGGCTATTACTCTTTCTCCCCTATAAGGCTATGTGGAAAAAATGTCATCTTTTGACGTTATTCCCAAAATAATCTACATACAGGTACCGTTATAAATATTGAAGCACCGTCCGAGCAAGCCATAAGTAATTTACTGAAGCCACTCGTTATCGAAGAGGGTAATGTGTGTTGATAAACGCTGGCAGGATAAGATATTCTATAAGGGGTTGAATTCACGGCCGTCACGGCCAAAACTCACGACATCATATCTTTTGATCTGTTTCGCTCATTCTAGTCTAGTGTAATTGGACTTAGGTGGAACACACCACGGAACACACGTGCAACATGTCTTGCTGACTGCTTCAAATGGAGTCGCCATGGATATTTACCTTTATTGTCGGTGTTATTGGTTCACATACCCTGCATGATTGTTATTTGAGGTCGCGATATCGCAGCAGTAGAATCAACCTTCGAATTGATCAGGAAACGTAAGGTTTCTCGCAAATGGCATTCTTTGGCACAGAATGCCATTTGCATCTCATAGTTTTATAGTGCACCTTAAAAAAGGGATGGGCAACTTTCTCCCCCAACGGGCCGATTCCCAATAATTTTCATATCAAGACGGACATACAACAAATACTCCCGATTTCTTACTACATCATAGTAGGGATGTAAATCGCTAGAAGCTATTCGAACAACTGCTTCAAAGTTTTGATCTGTTTACAGTTTTTTATTTCGTATAATTGTAAACAAAAATTTCAAGGTCAAACTATTATTAAATATGCAGCATTTTCGATCAGTTGTCCTACATTTCACATTTGACGGTTGCCGAGCTAAGCCGCCACTGAAGGCAAGTTCGTCCATTTGTGGTGTTGTCGTGTGTCAGCAAATTGAATTATTCGAAATTGTTAACCTAGCGGGTCGGCATCGCGGGACGACATCGCGGACCGGCGGTTCCCATGCTTGCTTTACACATTTATTTACCCTCTGTCCTAGAAAAGGAAGCGAACTAACTTGTAATCCCAGCAAAGCATGCGGACAAAAATTTACCACCTGAGACAAATGTTGGAGGAACATTCTCAACCTGTAACTGTAACCTCTAACAAATCTATTTCCTTGAAATTTCGGCTTTTTCCCTAATCACTTCACAAATACTGCCTGTATCCAATGAATGTTTTCGGGGAGCTTGGAGCATAACGTCTTGCTTGATTTCCAATATCTTGCTGGATTTTTAACTCCGCTTATGGGCTTACAGATGCCTTTGGAAAATATTTTAATCTATTTGCAGCTTCAAGTATCAAGATGATGCGAAGCTGAGGGCGGCTTGGGAGCTTTCACTGCTTCTCTGAAGAAATTAAAAATTTGAAAATAAATGTTTGTAGTTGTTCATCATGCATTATTTTCCGGCATACAAAATTTGAATGTGGAAAGCGACTTTTATAGTGTACCAAGAGAGCAGACCAAGTGGAAGAAAGAGCAAAAAATATAGAATAATGAGAAGGCATGACTCTGACATGTTTTGAAAGTTTTAAAAACATTTTCCTCGAAATAGAATTTTAATTGTTAACAATACCTTTAAATTGGCAGCCTCTAGTGCATTATGTTAAGGATTTTCGATAAAGTCTTTGAAGCATTCTTCGATAAGAAAAGATTCCATTTCATGGTGAAAAAGTGAAACTTTTAGTTCCAGTCAGTTTCTATTGAGCTGGCTACATGCACGTGCATTAACTGATGCGAGGCCACAGGGCCTCTTGCGTTAACCAAGCCCCAAGGGAACGGCTCCTGTGTTTCCATTTTTTAATTTTTCTAAATATACTTTTTTTTCTTTTTTCTAATACTTCAATATAGGCCAGAGGATGAAAGAAATTAGTTTCGGGCGTGAAACTACACATTTTGTTAAAAAGAAATTGGGAACGCATTAAGAGAGAATTAAGAAAGAACGAGTCACGATAGGGTTGCCAACCTTGGTATACATGATAAACGGCAAGTTTATAATGTTCAGAGAATCTAGTTGCTAAAGAAATGTGGCGCAGTTTATTTATTGCGAATCAATTGAAATTTTGCTCTATTTGACCTATTTTCTTATCTTGGTGTTCACCGTGCCTGGATCAGTATGCAAATATAGGCTATTAGTCTGCTTTCTGCTTAATCGATCTTCTTTCTTTTTTTACCTTTGGGCTCAGCTTGATTTTGAAGACAATTGCACGAAATTTGTTTGCAATTGAGTCGATGCAAATTTTTTATTTTTACAATTTTCATTTCGTTAAGTATTTCGCAAGTCCCTTTTGAATATTGAAAACTTAAATTAAATATATATAGCAGGGTATCGGAAAGCAAGTAAAGCAACAGCTATCAAATATCATAAATATTGAGGGCAATGAAAAATCAAAATGCAAAAAAGACAGTTAGCAATATGCTGCTGCCCTAACGTGAACATTATCACGAGTCGTACATATAGAACACTCACCGAAAAACCTATAAACTACCCGAGCTATTACTTGGAAAACCATTGAAAATAAGCTTTATATTAATAGAGTTACGGAAAGTATGAGTGTTTATGTCCATGCATATATTGTGAGTGTAAGTGAATGTGTGTTTCGTGTATCTAAAAGATGCTTAGCAAAAATTACTATATGTGCGTTATTTTTAGCTCTATATGGGCTACACACTACATATATGTAGATATGATGTTTGAATTTGCTGCAGCTCAGTTCAGTTTTGTTCTACTCTAACCCTTACAGCAATTGCTTTATAAATCGTTAAAAGTGCAATCTTAGAAAGAAAAAAGGATTTTGCTTTCAACGTCGATGTCGATTGTTCAACTAGCAACATCCAGCGAAATTATTCTATACACTGCCACCATCACCACCACGATTAATACCAGCCGCTCACCAGCTAGTCACCTATTGAGTTTAACAGTGAGTTCGCCAGCCAGCGAGTCAGTCAGCCGTTTTGTTAACTGAGTGGTTTGTTTTCGTTTTTTTTTTTTCTTTTTTCCTCGTCTTCTGCTCGCTCTTCTTTTTTTGCTCCATGCTCAGCTCTTTATAATTGCATTGTAATGTGAAAATAGTTTTGCGCACCCTTCTTGACACCCTGATATTCTCTGTGTGTTGCGTTTTTGGTTCGTTTTTTTGTTTTTCCTTCTTTTTTTTTTTTTTGTTTATATTCCCTCTTATATGTGCCCAGCTTAGGGTTTAGTTTCAATGTTTAGCGCAGTGCTTGGGCCAACGATTTCCCAGCTCACTTGACATCATAGTCATTCATATCATTCGTGTTCGTTTTAAGTTCAAGTTAAAGTTGACTTGCTGTATGGGTTCTATGGTTAGATTCGCTTTCATAGGGGTTGTTAGGAGAGTCTAAACACTTTACCCTTTCTCAGTAAATTCTCTTCATTTTTTTTTGTTATTTTTTTTTTTTTTTGTTTTTGTAGCTGAGGTAGTA
Organism: Glossina austeni; assembly: GCA_000688735.1. Taxonomy (NCBI): domain Eukaryota; kingdom Metazoa; phylum Arthropoda; class Insecta; order Diptera; family Glossinidae; genus Glossina; species Glossina austeni. The sequence goes on along the minus strand of KK502404.1, from coordinate 1,467,778 downwards.
CTAATTTATGTGTCTGCTATAATCGTAAGGGAAACTAGTTGATCATAAAACAGTGGGTCAAGCAAAGCAGAAATTTTGTTAAGCAAAAGAACAACACAACAAGAAAGCCCGGTGACTAATAGTAATATGAAAATTTTACATCATAATCACATCATGAATACCTTCAGTTGCAATAAATAGGGACAAGTATACGAAATGTTTCCGATTAACTATTTAATTTTTTTTTTCACTTCTGCTTTTTGACGCCTCTGCATAGTCCCGACATATATAGCGTTCTGTCATATTTTAAGCTCTTCTACGGATCCAAGACCCAAGATACAAGTCGCCGTAAATAAAACGCGAAGTTGACATTTCCGCTGTCTATTTTGAGCAACTACACGTCACGATTTGTCCTGACTACACTCTCTTCAAGCATGGAAGAAAACAACATGTCTTCTTGATTTAATTCTTTTTCGAATTCCGTGAAGGTGCAAAGGCTTGGTAGCGCGTATTTTTAATAAGTATGCGGTGCCAAGAGCGAGAAACGGGCTTAATCAAAAATGAAGCATTCGAGAGTGTTTATGAAATTTAGTTTGAGAAATTTTCATTTCCAAAGTGCTTTAAGTGTCGCTCGTCTTTACTTACTATTTGTTTTTAAAAGTCACCTGATTGTCCATATAACCTTCTCACCAGTATAAATGCAGTATAATAAGGATATTAATGACGAGAATGTAAGCGCACCTAGTCTTGCACTTTTCAAAAAAAAAAAAAAAAATACATGGCATTCAAGCCCAAGTATGGCTTGGAAGAGCTCATTACACATTTGTCAGTGCTAAACAGCAAGCATTGCTATTTATCACTAAAAGTGGATACAGGTACAGGATTCTACACGCCCAGCTTAGCTCACGTTTTCGGATCGGTCGCAAGGAGAAACAACATACACATTATATTTTGTTTTGCGAGATTTGTGTATTTTTGTAACAGGTCCTCCCTAATATCCTTCATGTCTCCGATTCTATTCTATTACGCTTAAGATTTCGCCTTACCGACACCGATGGAACAGAATAAATATTTATTTTATTAAAATTCCGAACTTACTTAACTGCAGCCTTATTTAAGCTGCCGGCATTCAAAATCTTCTGTCGCTCCATTCGCTCGATTTCATATACACTTTTAATTGCGTTAATGTCTTTGGAAATGTATGCTACTATTTTCAACAGTAGACTTAGCGCTCTTGTACCACTGTAACGAGGGTCAACTTACTGTTAATTAGTTTTGAATCAATACTGTTTTATACGATGTAAAAATACCATTAGCTATATATGCGATTGTAGTCAATTCTGTACAACAAGTACAAGCCAAAATAACAAGCATCACCCCGCCACTAAACCGGCTGCTGTGCATAGAGTTGCTATTTTGCCAACGTTTACAACAACAACAACAACAACAATAACAACAACAATAACAATAACAACAACAACAACAACAAAAAGCAATTAATGCTTTAATAACTCAATTTAAAAAAAAAGGTGGAAAAACAAGCATAAAATTGGAGTTTATCTGTTGCTACCGGATAATGGTGCAAAAAAGAGAAGAAAGATCCAACGATAGCAACGGCAGTAGCAATGGCGATAGCTGAAGTATAGAATCAGTAAATAATGATCAGTGGATGGTGTTAAAAATTTTTTTGGTTTTATTATGAGAAAAGTTATTTTGAAAAGACCGCTTTAAAAAAAGCAACGGCAAGCGAAAGGTGCTGGTACTGGCGTTGGTACAACAACAACAACAACAACAACAACAATAAGCATACATTTTTGATGGCAGCTAGAAATTCGACTCGTTTTTAAATTTACGTACAAACAGTGAAAAGTGATATGAGAATTCAAGGGGATTTTTGTTACAAAATTATTATGGGAAAATTGATCGAAGACATTAAAGCCAACGTAGCGCGCTAATAAGTAAGGTGCAGTATTGCTTAGGGTGGCTTAAAGACTGCATTAAATTTAAAGAATGCAAATATGTTTTTATTTATTAAAAAAAAGAAAAAAAAAAAATCTTTTTTTTTATTTAACGTAAAAGCTGATTCTTTCTTATTTTAATATCTACTTGTGCTCTCTTTCTGTTCGCGAATGATGCATTCATCTTTTGTTGGTATAAACTGCAATTGTGTGGCAACATTATTATTCAACCTCAACACAATACACTTACTCACGTATACAATGCACAAATGTATAACAATTTATATTTATATCTATTTTTCATTTTTTATTTTTATTTTTATTTTCATTTCCATTTTTTTTAACAACATAGGAGAACAACAATAACAAAAAGAACATTTAACAACTCACATAGATTTCAGTTATAATTCTCTAGATTTCACAGTAACAAGAGTACTTAAGAACTGTTTCTTTCTTTTTAAACATTGTTATGTTTAACTCTGTACATATAAATATGTGCGTGTGTATATATGTTTAGTCGTAACCGATGCATAAACAAACCACCCACATTCAAGTACAGAAGAACTTACATATATTTTATTATCATTTCCCTATAGGTTTTTGGTGTTGTTTGTGTATTTGAGCGCTTGGTTGTGTATTTTTATGTGTATGTGTATGTGTATGTGTATGTTCATGTGAAGAAAAGTTTTCCTTCTTCCTTTTTAACTACTAAGCGTTATAGCTGTGTGTGGGCTTTTCTGTGCGCATTTTATTTATCAAAATAAATTGTTGCATACTTTGCGGCTGTTAAGCATTTGTTTTGTAACTCTAAATCTTATTTGAATTATTATCGCGCAGTATACATGACAGTTGCCTCTTTATATAGATACGCGTTACGTTACTTTCTTACTCTTTCGCTCCGCAAGCAACTTAAGCTTAACGATTTTTCTAGAGGTGCATTGCAGCATACAACGATACGTTACAGGTGACTGCGGTATTGTGTTGGTTTTTGCTCATTGTTAAATAATAAATATGTATGCGTATGTTTTCACGTGTCCGTATATATTTATGCTTATGTGTTTGTGTGTATGCATTTAGTTGCAACATTATGTCTGCATTTAATTTGCTGGTATTTCTTGTATCTGTATACCGCTTAAACACACAATCAACCATACATACGTAACTACATTTTCAGACTAAGCTTCACGTTTGTAACTTTTGTTTTTTCTCAGCTCTGCTGTTGATTTTATGTATAAATGTGTTGTGCCAGCATTTAAATCTTTTAGCCTTTTTTGTGGGGTTCTTGTTCAGACTTCACTTTTTTTTTTTTTTTTTTTTTTTTTTCTTGTACTTTTTCGTTCTTTTTTTACTGTTACTCATACATATTTTAGTTTTATATTTAATTGTTCTGCCTTTCTGCGCATTGCATACGTTATGACAGAACATGCAAAACTAAGGAAACACTATATAAGGACTAATGCAACAGGATATAAAAGTTAATTTATTCTTTTAGTGATATTCCTCACACGTTTAACGTACGAACTGGAGAGTGCTTTGAAGAAGCCACTCAAAAAAAAAAGACTACGTAGAGTTATTATCAAGCTTTGATCGCAACTCTCTGCAAATAGATGATAGATGAGAATGTTCCCTGCTTTCTGTCCTTTTTTTCTCCTAAACAGTCTTATAAGGCATACGATACAAATCGTACCAATAGTCAAATCGCTCTTCAAGCCTATTAAGAATTCAATTTTATAGTTGATTCCTTAGACCAGCCGTAAATCCAAGTTAATTATATATAGCATTTATGTTGACGGTTTTACTAAGAGTCCACTTCGGTTTCAAAGGATTTGGAAGAAAGAGCGGCATATTTCTTTCTTCTACTTAATGCTTAACTCAATGCCAACAAAGTTAAGAACAAGTTGCACCTAAACCACCGAAACTATTTTGCAGGTTTTTTGCAGGCCAGGGCGGTGACTATTGTACTATATCGGGCTATCGCAACGCCAGTTACGAGACGAGGAGGTTTTGCTTGTGAAAATCGCCTTTTGACGTTCAACCTTTTATACTGAGGCGTAAGACCTAATGACAGCATTTTGACATCGTCACATTGTTTCTGTGTATCCGTTGCATCGTTGTTCTGTGTAACCTTTTTTCCTGTTATTACCAATAAATATATACACACATATAAATGCATATATTTCTATAATTGTTTTTGATCAACCACCTAGGAAACGTGTTCCATACATGTACGCAAGGTGACGGTCGGGAGGAATTATATAGGTAGAGAATGGAGGGGAAGACGAGTAGTACTCACAGACGTTCGACTTGAAAGTAAAAACGCCAGAAACAACGGGAAAGACTACTCCAGCTAAATTCTTCCGACGGCGGGCATCATCGTGAATGAATGAGAAAAGGGTGTAATGTGTTGCGGCCTTACAAGCAACTCCAAGGAAAAGTGAGGAAAACGCTGAGAAAGCGGACTAGATCCGTTAAAGGACATGATTGGCCGAAAAACTTTTTTTTAATACCGCGAAGCATTTGTTCTGCTGGCATCAATGACCAAAAGCATCGACACACCCTCTTCACTCAATTAACGTATGAATTTTTCGCTGCACGTGATCAAGCGTCGCCAAGCAATGTTTTAAAGATCCTGCCTTTGTATGCGAATTATAACCTAATCTTGGCCAAATGCGGGCCACGCAGATATGGTATGGATATCAGCTAAAGCGAAGTACTTTTGCATCGCTTTGAAAAACATCGGTCCTTTAATGTTCCTCACGACACTTTGAATAAATTTTGTATTCCCATAGCCAGAATATCTTTTACATTAACACCATCATAGAAAAGACGGCTTTCACGACTCCTCCTTTCCATTTTGATGTCGCCACGTTTCCTCAATTTGTCCGAACTCGTTTCTGGATGCATGCTTGACAATTCGATTTAGTGCACCACTTGTAACGCAGCGTTTATGACGAAATTCGTTCTTGCCCAGTTTCTTATTAAAGTCTTGTCGTTTGCAAGCAAGTAAATAGGGTTTGTTTTACGCCCAGGATTTCGTTAAGAAGGCCTAAGAATTGAGACGAGAAAGAAGCGAATGCAGTATTAGTTGGAAATTCCTTTGATGATGATATGGATCGAAAGAAATTGTTGCCAATTCTCGACACTTTGTTTTATATACATTGTGTTATATATGCCGATCAATCATTTTGGTTGCTTTTTACATTACGTTACGCTGTTCCGTTCGAGCGGTCGCAATTAACTGAAACGAAAATATCTAGGAATACCTGAACAAAAATATCGGTTCCTACCTTGTCCACACAACATTAGTGTTTCCTTTTTCAGCCTATGGCTGTAAGGGAACGCCTTTCCCATTGATGGTAAAAATAATTTATTGTGCACGATCTCGATTCGCTCTCTCCTATCCAGCCTTATTAATTCTTTGCTTTTCAAATAGATTACACGAGATATTAAATTCCTAAAAAAACCCAAATTTTGTTTTTTTTTTTCAAAGCCTATCAAATTTTATGAGCGGAAGTTTTGAAAAAGAAAGTTGAAAACAGAAAAATTCCAGCGTTGCCTATGTATTTTCATTGAGCAATCTTCTGAGGAATTTTAATACATGAGATGGAAAACATAAGCAGCTAATTCCGGCCAAGCATGCTCTCGTATTCAGTTCAAACCATTTTCTAACAGAGGCGGGAGTCACTAGGCATTGTTTGAAGCTCCTTCTCTTGCACGAAAAATTTAAGTCAAAGTCGATGTTCTTTGCTTGAATAACGAAAGCTTGCTTAGTTGGATAAAATGCGCCACTTGCAATCTGTAGCCTTCTGTTTGTTCCGCTTTTCTATATCGCTAGTTGCATTAACTGCCTTTGTTATGCATTAAAATTGTGTACAGTCTACATGTCTATTACCATCGTTACGCAGTAGTAATGCAATTATTAGCACAAAAAAGAGATGCGATTATTCCGTAGATAACTAACGTACATCGATAACTTCCCTAACATCAGAGTGCTTCGTACAAATCACAGAGCACTTGTTTTCGGAAATATTAGCAGGAAATTCTTCCTTTAGTGAGAGCCCTAATCTAAAAGAAATATTTTGAAAATCAATTACAACCGATCGTAAGGCGTTTTCTAATACTCTTAAAGGTCAGCAGTCAGTAGTAATTTTTGATTTTATAGAATGAAGCGAAGCGTAATCTTTAAAACTTCTCAGGGCTTATGTCCTCATTTCCTCTAACACAGTGGCTGTCAGAGAGAACTGATGAAGGAGATAGAGATAGTGAAAATGATAGCCGCAGCCTAGCAGATGTTCGTTATACATTTACCGGCATAGCATTCACTATAGCTATACGAGTCAAGTAAACTTAAGACCGTGAACACTCCTACTACTCGGATTCCTTTCACTTTGAAATGTTGTTCGAAAAAATTGAAAGAAATTTACTCACTATCAATTAAATAAATTCCGCTTTAAACAGACGGTGTTTTACAAACATTTTCACTTCTTTCTCCTTTCGGCCATTCACTTGGTCGTGTGATTCATTTAATAAAAGGATGATATTTTTTTCGTGCATTTTTTGTTGTTTTCTTTACAAAAAGCAAACTTTAATTAAATTGATTATACCTTGAAACGTATTAAAAAGAAAATAAAAGTAAGCACACCTTTGTTTGCGTGCGTTTGGGTGTGTGTTTATGCATGCAATATATATATATATATATATATATATATATATTTGTGTGCATATATACATATGTAAACAAAAGATAATTAAGTGCATTATAGAAAAATTGCGGAAAGCGCAGTAGGTTATAAGGAACACGCCTACTTTTCGACCTTTAACTCAATGTAAACAAAGTACAAGGGAGTTGTGCAAAAAAAAAAAAAAAAAACAATATAAACAACAAGCAAGAAAGTTGTATTTGGCTGGGATCGAATCTCGCATGCCCATCACCATTAAAATGTTCAGCGCCCCATGCTATTTATGGTGATGGAAAAGGGATTAGGATAAAATTTATCTTCCACCTCTTAATTCATTAAAAGGTATTGCTAAGAAAAATTAATCCTCCACGTCACGACGTCCACTATAATTCAGAATTAGAATCCGCACGTTTACCGTGTCGCTCTGTAGTCTCTAAATCCTTTTACTTGATACCCATATCGATGGCATTATTATTAAGGGAAAAAATGAATCCACCACGTGGATACGGTGGGTCCATCATATTTGTTTGTTTGAGTTAACGCCTTTTTAGGCAGACACTTTATCTTCATACAAAATAATTTTAAACATTGCGTCTTGTTTACTTTACATAAGACCTCAAAAAAGGAAAAAAAAAGGAAAATTTAATCACTCGTAACTTTGTGTGGGCATGGCCGATTTTTTCCATGCTTGCAATGGTAGAGTTTTCCGTAGAGGAGATGTGGAAAATTTCAGTCTTCTGTCTTCCATAGTGTCTTTTGAGTAGTGCACAAAATCTCACATCTTTCTGCTAAGAGAAACGGAATTGTGTTCAGTCTACGCTTTACTGCGCGCGTGCGCTCCGATCGGGTTGCCTTATTTTCAATAACGACACGACCTGCATGTAGAAACCTCCAATGTTTCTACAAAATTTGAAGTCGATATCTTCATTTTTGCGACCACGGTAATGTTTGCAACAGACATTACACAGACGGACAGACCGATAGACGAACAGGTTTAAATCAATTCAGAATTTCACGCTGATAAAGAAGATGTGTACTTTATAGCGCCTCCGAGGCGTCCTTCCTTCCGGCTGGTGCAAACATTACGATAAAATAATTATACCTCCAGCCTCCCGTAGATGTAAAACCTTTATACAACTTGCTTCTAAAGTAGGAGCTGGCCGTACATATTATTGTGCGTTGAAAATTAAAACGAATCCTAAAAGTATGAACGAACAACGTTCGCATCAGTAAAGCGAGCTTTGAAGTTCAACTGTTTTATTTGCAAGAGTGTTACACTTGATTATCATTATGTTTTCTTTTCTTTTCTCTTTGCGTTCTCTAAGAGGCAACGAAATGAAGGGGAAGGGGGAATTTCTTCTTTCCCGGTGTACAGCAAGCAAAGAGTTCCCAATCGTTTCTATGTTCTACGTTTTTCGACCGCCTCAACGAATTTACATTAAAGTCCTTACATAATAAACGGACAGGTTTTTCTTGCCTTTTATTTTTTTTTTTTTATAAGAAGAAGAAGAAAAAGAAGGAGGAAACAAAATAAAATGTGGAAGCAACGTAAAAAGATAAAGAAAGCACTGAGAAAACTTGCGAACTGAATTCGAAAATGAGAAGAAAAAGTGCCACACTTGTCTTTTAATGTTATTCGAACAATAGTAAAATAAGAATTGTTTGTTAAACGCTACGAAACTAGCCCCGACCTTCATCATTCCGCCTCATTCTTTTCTTTTCTTTTCTTTTCATTTCTCTCTCTCTCTCTCTCTCTCTCTCTGCTCCCGGTCGAGCCGCGCGACTCATTCTATTGAATGCAAGAAAATCGATTATTCATTAACGAGCTGTTAGTGTCATAAAAATGGATAAATTATTGCAATTTCGCACAACAATAAAACCGAAGAAGTGCGAAAAGCGGCAAACACACATAAATCTCGATGTCAGCTTTACGAAGCAAATGCAAACATTGTGTGAGAATTTTTCGATCTAAACATGAATAACGCAGTACCTCGCCACAATAGATATAGAAATACATACAAAAACGTGACCCATTTTGGATCCGCAATATTGTCATTTGACAATCGGTTCAATCAATCCATGTAAATGGCATTTACGAAAATGGGAAATATTTGTTCTTCAAAGGCAATACGTCTACAAAAGTTAGGGACGAGTTGGACGCTGTACATAGGGACTCTGTGCACCGATCATTACAACGGTGAAATTTCAGATAGCATCTGTTGAAACCTGACGCGGCTGACGAGTCGAAAATGACGATAAATATTCGCGATGATGGGAATTTTTAGTCAATGGATAGAACACTGCACTCAAGTCATTTGCACTGCATTTTGGAAGGGCGTCCAATTAAGGTTAAAGAGATAGCAGAGAATACAATATTGTTCGAACACTGTGTTTGTCAACACATCGAATCAAGCTTTACGTCCGTGAAGGTGAGCCCGTGAGATAACTGGCCACACGTAGGTTGCCACGATTTTGCTGACAATGAAACCAAACCGACCCAAATAAATACCAGGAACGCAACCACAGATCCTTGGTTGCAATGAAAAACTTGCATGTATTGAGTTTCGAACCACGTGGCGTACTCTCCCGATCTAACACTCACTCAGCCATCATTATGTGCAAGCGTAATGCAAGCTCGAAAGGCTGCTCCAGGCAAAAATCCTTGGATCAAATAATGAGCTCATTGCAAGGACTGAAGCTTATTTTGAGGGTCTTAATAAATCTTTTTACAAAAACGCATAAATTTATATATAATTTAAATAAATACGAAACTAAATAATTTGAGATTTTGGAAAAACGCTTCAATTGCACTTTCACCGTTTGCCCTTAAATGCTTCATAAACGCTTTCCGGTGATAGTGCATACAAAAAAAAAAAAAAAAAATTTAAAATATATTGGAGGGAATCTGCACGTGTCAAGAGAAATTCTGTGATCTGAATGTGTTTTGGGCGCAATTCAGATAATAGCATTTTCAATTTGTTCAAAGCTGTTAACGAAAAGAAGCAACGACCAGTTCCCTTATAGAGATTTATTTGCGTTTAATATCAAGTACAGTTTCCCAGGCCCTACCACACCTACTATACAAAGCATCTGCTCCATGCTTACATCAATCAATAAAGCAAATTATCGTAATAGGCTTTGGAAAATGCTGCCAATGCTGCGGCCAATAAGATCGCAATAACTACTCACCTTAACACGTATCATAATATTGTATACAAAAGTGGAATGTCGTCCGGTATTTAAGTGAAACCATAGGAGTACGCATTCAACATTAGATGACATCGACATAGTCGAGACAAAGTAATTTATTGGGTGTAATGAGTTATGCGAACGTATGTAGAAAAGACTTTAAACACTTTTCAATCGATTCAAGCTTGTCCGCCTGTCTGTGCATCTTATTGTCTCGTGTTTAACGTACAGGCAGCACTTTTTGAGACGTATTGATGGAATTCGGAACATTGCCGTGTTTTAACCCAAGGGCGAACGTTATTTGAAACGGCTCGGATCGGACCACCTTTTCGACCGCTTTCGATATAACGGACAGGCGTTACCCAGTATAATAACTGTAGGGTGATGATGGACCTTGGCCCGCTATGGTGGTTTTTGCTGGATTTCTTAGCAAAAACCTATATGTGCTATGAATTAAAACAAAAAGCAAAAACAAGTAAGGACCTTGTAGTCGGGTAAGGCCGATCATTAGACACCACTTTGCCTAATGCGTTTACCCGTTAGTTTTGGTAATAGCACACCAAAAATTACACATTATTTTCATTCGCACACATATATAATATTTCAGGAAAGTCCGCATATTGGAATACGTGCAAACAACCACGACGAATAACTGTCGACAACCGGACGCCATGTGTCAAAAGTCGTGATATCGTGAGCTTTCAATATAAAACAACAACAACAACAACAAATTCGGCTCCGTATAGCGAGGCTCGTTCAAGGAATGTGACCAGTTCTAAACTGGGATGTGATACCTTTTCGATCAGCAGATATTAGTAATTTCGGTTGACATGGATTTCAATAGATTGCTTGCGTATTGCTTGGGCAAACGACGCTGCCATTCTTATGGCGATATTCAAGTGTAGGTTGTGTCGCGGAAGACGCATTTATTGGAACGATAAGTGGACTAATTGATCAAAATAGTATGAGAATCGCTTGCTTAACAACACATCAAACGTGATCAAACGTTCTGCAAATCAATTGCATTTTGTATATTTTCCATTTAAACGTGCCTTCAAAATTATATATATTTGTTTGTGCACATTATTAGCAAATGTGGCCAACAGCATATTATTTAGAACAATGTCTATAGGCGAAGGGGAAAAAATTATTTTGTCGGTTAAAGAAGTCTTTTACTTAATTACGAAATTAGTTTGTTGCTAGGCAGGTAGAAAGGATTTAAAGCATTTTATAGTTCACTATGCAAAGGAAGCGCGCGAAAACGTATTTTATGTATAAGCAAATTAAGTAAGTTAGAGAAGTGCGAAAAGCAAGCAAATAGCTTTCGATTGGAAGTTAAGATCCAAGGACTTCAGGTAACAATGATGACATAAACAAAGATGCAGTGAATTGCAGTGAAGTGCACTGTTACGTTAATCATATTCGCCATATTTCAATCCATAGATTCAATTTAGTTTCAAATAATGTGGAAGCAGAGTTTTGCACATTTTATGGACGAGGTCCGAGCAAACCTTGCGATCTTTCAATTAATGCAACAAATTTTTCAGCAAAAAAAGTCATCTTCATATTCATTCATGTAATGAGCCTATGGCGAATAATCGTCTAACATATATATATATATATATAAGTAAGTAAGTAACATGTACGAGAAGACATACGTATATATAATTTGAATTTACCATAATTTACATTAAATTGACTGATATTTATTTCAGCATATTTCGCTAGGAAACCTCAAGCCATTGTGTAACGTAATGTGAGGATACGCGAAATTGAGACCGTGTTATCCTTTAAAGTTGTTGTTGCATAAGGAAACTAAACTACATACGTTTACAATTTACAGAGACACCCAGACAGACATACAAGACAGGCAAGCGTACGTATGGGGGCAAGTTATGGCAATAATAACTATAACGAATGCAAACGAGAGACGATGTAGAAAAGCAAAAGGTTGATTGGAGAGTTAGGCAAGAACAGAGGAAAAAGAAAAACATACGCAGAGAAAAGAAAAGGGAAAAAAAGAAGTCATAAATAAAAGTTAAAAAGATCCTTTTCATTGTTCATACGCCAAACAGCAGCAATAGCAATAGCAAGCAGCATATGGATTTTAAGCTTAAATGGTTTAAACATAACCATAACCAAGTTTAAGTAGTTGGTTATAGTCAGAGCTGTAAATGTTTGCCTGCGAATACCAATACATATACATATATATAGCTATGGCCATGCCATAGCGGTAATACCAGTGCCAAAGGCCATATAGCAAGAACAAGAAAGTTGTTACTTTTCTGCAACAGCAACAGCAACAGCAACAGCAACAACAACAGCAACAGCAACAACAACAACAACAACAACAATAATAATAATAATAATAATAATAGTAATAATAACAACAACAGCGGCAACAACGGCAGCAGCAACAAAAACAAGAACAATAATAACAACTTTATAACCAACATCAGTATCATAACACATTTGCATGAAGTTTAAGGAATTATGCATTTATATTTAAGCATAGATCATGTAATATAACAGATATACTCTACGTTCTTAATATGTATATATATATATATATATATATATATATATATATTTATGTATTTATATTTTTCTCTCTTTTTCTCTCTGGGCTTCAACGCAGACTTAATAGAAAGCAACGAACGAAAAAGAATAGGGCGCGGCATTAAGGTCGACTTGTCTTTTCCCTACAATCGTATCCCTATCCCTCTGCTAGCCATAACAACACATGCATGCACACCCATTATCCATATAGTGGGTACATGTAAATATGTATATAAATATGTGTATGCATGTGCTAACAATTTATATTTTGAATAAATGCTTTTGTACAGTATACTATGAATACAAGCATTGCTAGAAAAATACAAAAAAAAAAAAAAGAAGCTAAATAAATAAAAAAAAAAAAAAAANAAAAAAAAAAAAAAAACAAAAAAGGAAACAGTAGAGAGTGAAACAAAAAAGGATGAACACTATTGCATAACTAAAATATTCAGCTTCTTTCATATTTTTAGTATATATATATATATATATATGTATTTACTAGCCAGTTGCGTTAAAAAAGATTAAGGCTTAAAGTAAAAACATGCGCTATGCTGTTTGTGTACGCGCGTGTATGTGCATTTGGGTCTGTGTGCAAAGGATAAAATGCGGCTTGCCAGTGTAAGCCAATGGGCAGAAGCCACTTCAAACCATTGCCACCAGCACACCACTCGGTATGCTTATCCTTAGGCATATATATATCTATATATATATATATCTATATATATATATACATTTACGTATAGAATAAATGAGCCCGCATACAACCGTACATACGTTTATCAGTCGTATCATTTTTATACACACTGGTAATCTAACTGTTGAACTTAGCCTTTACGTTTCGCTCAGATTCGGTAGAGGTTCGTTTATATGTGAAATTTTAAAATTGCAGTTTTTGTTGAACGTATAAAGTCATTGGGTTAAGAAAACATATACATATATTTATATATATATATATATTCGTATATGCAAGCTTATAGACATACGCAGTTGCAACACACACACACACACACACACATACACACACACATCGAATATCTACATATCTATAATATAATAGTGGCAATTTTTTATAGCCATCGTTGCTAGATAAGAGTTTATTAAATCTATTATGTCTTTCGTTGCACTCAAACATAATGCAAAAAACACTTGAGAAATTATTAAAAGAATACTTTGAAAGCGATCAAGACTCTGGCTGTTATTATCAGATACGTACATATTTACTGGCTGGATCCGTTCGGGATTCAAGGGCCTTCTTAAAATGCATGAGAGTAAAAAAGACGTTTCAAAGGTTAGCAACTCTAGAAGAAATCGATCCAAGTCCTCTAATTAATATTAGATGAGATTTGGGCAATTTTTAATAGGTTTCTTTAGACGGCCACTGGTATCCACTATACACTTGAGATTATTTGATATGCTTTTATGTACTTGTTATTGTGCCCATCACGGCACAACCGGGTTGTAAGCTCATTGTCCCAAAAGATTTGAAGCACCCGGGGAGAACAGCATCACATTCCGAATCAATTTAAGCATGCCCGTCCGTCTATTGTCTGTGGAAAACCTTCGCCTGGCCGCTAACAAAACGTATATTATATAGGCTTCAAAACTAGCAGAAACTTTGGATGTCCTTCATCTATAGTGCAACATAAATTAGGAACACGTTTTCTTTCCCACTTATGGCTTGCAGTGAATACAGGATCAAGGATGTATTTTAGGGAAATGGACGCAATCAGCCACATGGTATGGGAAAGTAAGTTTCATTTATTAATTTTTTTTTTTCAGGTTTTTCTTGGATAAACTTGTAAGCGTATAAAAGATTCGATCGTAACCGAATGTTATTTTCTTTTAGTTGGCTTTTTTTCCTTTTGCGTCCTTTTCTGTTTAATAAAACATGTAAAGTTACTAAATATAAATTACAATTGCTTACATCCTTTTGCATAATATTTACAACAATGAAGAAAATAAAAATTGCAATAAATGAATGGTAATGGGAATATTTATCTAAGACGGATGTATGTGTTCTTTTTTCCTGTGCTCTATTCTAAGTTCTGTCTAAGAGCAGAATGCCTGATACGTAAAACGGTTTTTTCACCGCTTTTGCAAGAAGCTAAAGTTTACCACAAGCATACATCTTATAGGTTTTTATGTTGAACGATCAAAATTCGTAAGCAACTGTTACGTGCGTTAGTCTAAAACAAAAACAAAAATAAGGAAATTTAATTCGACTCTGACCGAATATGATACACCCGCAAGTTTTGCATTTAAAACACTCAGGAAAAAAAAAAAAAAAAAGCAATTGAAACTCAATGCTTTCAATTTCCTGTAGGAACTGCACTACTACAGTGTCAATAGAATATATATGGGAGCTTTCGTCGTTGCATGTGTTCGTTTCGTTTATGAAAAAAAAACTCCATTTTTTTCGTTTTGCTTTTTTATTCTGAAAATTGGTATAATAAAGGAGCGGTTCATCTCAAGTCTTTCTCGGTGCGTGAGCTTAGTCTGAACCGTAGGCGGTATAGTAGGTCGCAATAACTGGCATTCCGGGAGACACTAATATCTATACATATGTATATATAAAGCTATAATGCCTTAAGAGCGATTTGAAGAGATTTTGATTTTTAGAATGTTTTCTTGCTGGCTATTCTCAATAGCCAATTGCCATTAACGTTGCGGAAATCAAGGCTTTAATTACGAACGTAGCCACCAGTTCGCTATTGTCACAAGAATAGAACATAATTTGAAAGTTTGATAAACGATTTTTTTCTCTGAAATAAACGAAAGCAAGCGTGTCATCCTTTTCTTCTTCTTCTTCTTCATCTTCTTTAATGTTCTGAGAGCACACAACAGAGGATACTCCACGATAAGAAAAAAAAGAGCCACAGTGTGAAAGCATTTCTTTGCTCACGAAAGTTGTTCTTGTTGTGCGGGTCAGAAAACCATTTACCGACGATTTACCGAATGCTAAATTACGTTAATATCGTAATACCGTATTGTAGACCGTAAGACTGTAACTTTCATTAAATTATTCAGTTTTTATCGATTCGTTAAAAACGGTTAATTACTCAAATAACGAAAACTGTGTAACGCGTTGCCTGCATCAAGTGAAGGGCACTTGACTATAATCAGTATATCCAAATATTTGTAGGAACGGTTTTTTTTCGCAATTCTTTAGTTAGCAACATAGCGTAGCGTAGCGTAGTTCACTCTAGGTCCCCTTTGCCCTAGCAACGATCATGCGCGGAGTGACAAGAAGAAAAAGGAAAAGTTATCCGACAATTTGGATCGAATTTTTAATATTCGTTTTCCACTGTACGAACTCAAGCCAAGCTAAGCAAGTTTTTGTTTTGAATATTTTTCAATTTTAGTCAAACCTTCCCACCGTAGAGATAAAAATTAAACTTTTCTAAAGTTTTTTTTGTTCCTTGTACGGATGTTGTTTCAACTAAACTTGCGTTCGATGATTACTTTAATTGAATTTCTTTGGAAAGCTTTCTTAAATACAGAAGTGTTCTCATTTTTCCGTTGTATTTTTACTTTTGTTACTGATTCTTTTTTTCTGGTCCTTTGGCTTTGCACTAAAAAGTATTCTCAACGAACTGATACAACGTTAATGAGCAGTAAGAGCTTCAGCAATCAAACTTTGCTATTGTTTTTCATTTATATTCCAGCTGAAGTTGCATTTGGATCATTACTTGCATTTAATATCTATGAGAGGCCTTTTTGAAGCTACCTCACCTGTTACCTTTCCTTTCTTCGATGCCAGCCATTAAATTAACCTTTTGCTATTTAAAAAGGGGCACAAAACAAATTGCCATCGTAAACTATTTGAGGTTTTCTGTTTCTTGGCTTCTACTTCTACAAGCAGTTATTACTTTACACACAACTTAAAATTACATTAGTGTTAAAATTTTATAGCATGAAAATTTTCGTGCATTTATTGTACAAATGAGTGGGGAAACTAGAGTTGTGATGACGAAGAAAAAGAAGAAGAAGAAAAAGTAGGAGAGAAAGACTTGGATGAAGACTAACACAAAGGTATCATAATAATAAATCAAACTCACTAGAAAACTTTTATGTATATATATATATATATATATATCTCGTTTTTCAAGTATGCGTTTGCCTATTGCCGACTTCTTCGTCTTCTTCGTTTCGAAGACAGGCCCCATAAAAACCACAACTACATTTACACATATTTGTATATATATATATATATATATATATATGTGTGTGTGTGTATATATATATATATATGCATATCTATATATATTCTTTTTCTTGCACAATCTTATTCACTTATATATATATATATATATATATAGATATATATATGCACGAACATTAACGTTTAAGTGCCTTACTGCACTTGCTTCATATACGCAAACAAATGCAGTACAAAGAGAGAGAAAGTTTGTTTGATTACCATCAAATACAAATGTATCTGTGGCGGTGTATAGTTTGATATAGCTCTGTGTAATATATTTGCTATTTGTATGTGAATATATATTAATACATATTTATATATATGTAAAGGCACAAACGTATAAACGTATAAACGTATAAACGTATATATAAATATATCTATATACATATATTGTGTAAATCGTCGTTAAAACATAAAACAAATCTGCTTGAGTGTGCACCAGCATATATTCCGAGTTTTCTGTTTTCATTACTTTTCCTCTCCCTGACTCCTCTATCTTCGTTCAGCTCAGTGATTTACGATGATGACTGTTTGTGTTGGTTTTTTGTTTATGCCAGCTTTTGTGCAATTGCTGGCAGTTCAAGCGTATTGAATGAATTGAATGGATCGAATGAATGATACTCAAGTGTTAAGTGAAATTATTGATAGGTTCAGCATTCAGTTTTATGTTGAATTTCATTTTTTTTTTTTTTTTACTTGCTTTTCCCTCCTATTTTACTATATATTTATATATTTTTATTTTCTTTTAGTTTTTCCTTTAGTTTTTTTCTTTTTTTGGTTTTAAACGCTTTTAGTTGCACTCAGTCAGTGTTTTGAATTTATTTAATTTATTTCTTACAAAAAACCGTTTCATTATAAAATGCAATGAAAATTCATCAATTTGTGGTTGTTTTTATTCTTTGCTTTTTTGCCAAAAATAAAAAAAATAAATAAATAAATGTATAAAGAAAAAAAATAAAACGAAAATGGCAGCTTTTTAATGTTATTAATAATTTATTTACGAGACTTTTAGTGTCTGACAGGAACGATTGTTTTGCATATAAAAAGCTTTTAGCATTTAGTGCCATACTAAGGAGAGCGTTCCCATACAACTGAATATTCGATCGAAGAGTTTCCTATATCTAACTCAACTCCGTTTGACTCTAGAAGAGCTCTCTTTTCTTTTATTTTTTTTTTTTTTCGTTACTAAACTTTTTACAAATCGATTTAAGATTTTCAGTGAATGCATTGAATACATTATGTAAGGCATACAGAAACTGACTGACGAATACGTGTGCAGTAAACAAATTGTTTTGTTCTCGGGAACATTTTTAATCCAAAAATTAATAACAGCGCGTTCCTTGTTTAAAATTGTACTTCTCAGTTAGAGTCTGCTGCTCGTCAATATGGATAATTCCATCCTTATTTCAGGACACTGTAACCGCGCTATCTTTGAATGTGGTTCTCATATATGGCTCGGAGTGGACCCAGACCTGTTCGACAGTTAGCAAATTGTCTCATAAGTCATCAGAAACCCCTTCAAAATCATTCAAAATTGACTAACCGTCGTTTTCTTCTTTCCACTTTCCCTCTTCTTTGTTTCTTTTGCTTGTTAGATGACAATTTTGGCGTTCACTTTGCCATTTTTGACTTTGTCATTTTGCACTTACTTACAAACTCCTCTAAAAAGCCAGATAAGATATTTTCTCCGTAGGAAG
Organism: Glossina austeni; assembly: GCA_000688735.1. Taxonomy (NCBI): domain Eukaryota; kingdom Metazoa; phylum Arthropoda; class Insecta; order Diptera; family Glossinidae; genus Glossina; species Glossina austeni. Next base: position 1,449,516 of record KK502404.1, on the reverse strand, counting down.
CATTGGCCACATACGTGTCATCCAACTTACACATACGCTGCAATTGCTGTAAACTGAACGATCTTCAGCACACGTTAGAAAACAAATCCCAAAACACAGCCGATTCGAACACAACAACAAATTAAACGTTATAGAAGGCTAAGGTTACCTTCAAATACCCTACACCACTTCGCTTAATACCTTTCTCTACATAATGATTTTTCAAAATGTGGCATTATAAGGGAAAGGGCCGAAGAAGAAACCCGATCGCAACCTTTTTCAATACCGTTTCTCCTTATGTGAAAACGCGTCGGTGTACCCAAATTCATGGAAATGTCACCCAAGTTACGAGTTTTAACTTGAATCGAAAACAGACAAGTCCGGAAAGTCAAAATGACTGGCTGCACCGATCGGTATTATAAAAGGTGGGTCTGTACTAAGTCCTTCTCGGTAGTGCATTCATTTGTACAAGCGTAGTATAGGCTTGTGCCACAAGGGGTATAAGATAGAAGAGTTAAAACATGGTAGTTACACAAATCCGGTCGTTAATCACGCTACATCTAAAGTAAGTCTTCATCAGTTTTCCTTATAGAATACCAAAAATTGGACCTTGTTTCCATAAAAGTGCAAGTAAAAGGAAAATCAGAACTGCTATGTGCAAAGAAGTTCGTAGCAACAGAGCTATGCGATACAAACTTGGCGCGACAAATTTATATTCCGGACCAAAATTTACTATAAAACACGACACGTGCTAAGGATTAGGTTGAGATGGGTGAAACGTCCCGTCATATCCTATGTGAATGCGCGGCCTTTGGACATCAGATGTCTGCCGAACACGTCATAACACCAGATAAAATTTCATGCTGCGAACCAGTGGAGGCGGTGGCATTCATGAAAATGCTAAATTTCTAGGACTACAAATATGGACGAGCACGAAAGATCTCTTATATCAGTCTGTTTCCATATAAAAGCGCCATTTTTATAAGAACCCTTATACTGGAAGGACTGGAAGGAATACGCTTCCTAGCAGTACTTAAGAAATAGGAAATTTAGGAATTAGTATTTAGTAGTATTTAAAAAGAGCTTTGACTTCCTTAAAGTAGCAGGTTATATGAAGAACAGCCATAAAAATGGTACGATTAAATTCATTGTCAAAAGAATTTATTCATGGGCTAATACCACCAAATGTGTGCACCAAATGCCATGGAAATATCTCGAAAGTTGCAATCTTTAGCGTGGCCATGCCAGCAGATGGTCAAACATTTGCGGGACACAAGATAACACTTAACGATGTTAAATTAATTGATATATTAAAAGGCGAGTACACCTTTAATTCAGTCGGTCTTCCCACACATTCTTAACATATCCTTACTTCAAATACTCGAAAGGTATAATGAAAGAGTGTTTAGTTTTCACAACTACTACTTCTAAGTGTTGTGAGGCTTGGGGCGGTAGCCCCCGAAATTCTGATGCAAGTATTAATTTATACGACAAACTCGGCGAAAGCTTGAGACACTGAAAGGAAGGACATACTAAGTAGCATGTAGCAATAAAACACTAAGCAAAAGCAAAAACTTGAAGAAGGAGTAGGAGAGAGTTGTAAATACCTCAGTGCACTGAAACGTTTTTCGAGCAAATAGTTTGATTTACTAATTCATTGGGAAACTAATACGTTTTATAAAGTATTTCGGGGGCAGCCAGCATGCGTGGATCACGCATATGGAAATTGCGGTCATCAGAAATCGTCCCTGACCGATTGCATTTCGCTTTTGGCATTTTCTCCACTCATGACGCATTTCCGTGTGCAATTTTGTGAAAATATATATTTTTTCGTTCATTCTCTCGCAAATCGCAGGGAACTCGATGCATTTGTTCAACGAAATTCCATTACAAATTTTAACTTTTATTTAGCCTAAGAGATTCTCCATCTTCGAAATCAATTGAGAACAGACACACGCAAAAATAAATATGGATGGATAAAAATAATCGACCCAAAGGTGTAAAAAAATGATTATATAGATTTAAGGAACGAGGAGATTTTCCGCGAACCTTTTTCGAAATTTCATAAATTTCATATTCAAAGCTATCGTCATTTTATGGTTTAATAATTTGCTTAATAATTGAAGATCTATCGGCAGCAATTGACACGCCCGTACGCCTGTTTATTGGGTTCATCGTTCTCTCTCTCTCTCCCTCTCTCTCTATCTATCTATCTATCTATCTATCTATCTATCTATCTATCTATCTATCTATCTATCTATTTATCTAGAATGACTAAGAATCTCAGCGAGGTCTATGACTTGGAGGAGATAAAATTCTCGGTGGTCGTATTTATATTGCATAACGTATGATGCATGGTATATTAAACTTGTGCGGGGAAATAGCTAACACCCAAAAGGGCTTAAGATAAGCCTACATACTATTATGCCGGTCCATTCCGAATCGTTTTCGAAATCGTCCGATGTTGTCTGTCCGTATGATTCAGTTCATATGTTCTTGTATTTAACGTACAGTTCGCCTTTTTTTCTGATGTCTTTTCAAGAAATTTGGTATACTTACGGGCTTTGGCCCAAGGACGAATGGGACCAATTCCACCAGTTTCAATATGCGACTCTTCAAAGTAAGGCCTTATGCAAAAAAAAAAAATTGCACTATTCAAAATCGGTTCGGATGGCATAATTTTTTGCACTTCCTCTCATATAGCCTGCGAAAACTGAATCTTTATATGGTAAAAAGACCTAAGTGTGAATATTTCGTGGTGAAAATTGGTCCACCGTACCGTCTTGCTAACTCAGTATCAATGATAGAGAGTTTAGATCGCATAGGGTTTTTCTTAGACCTTAGCATATGTAGGAGTTACCACGAAAGGCAAACATAATTTCTAGCCTTCCATAACGAAGATTGAAAGGTACTAAAATTTTTGGGAAATAAATTAAATTTGCATATTTTGGATCACGTAATGTGGTGTTGCGGGCAATCTCGAATATGCGGGCTTTTATGGAAAGTGAGTCTTAGGTGTCGTTTTAAGCTTAAGCGAATAACTTTACCAGACTAAATGGCGTAGAGTGTCTGACGATCGGCGTTGTCCGTTTTTAGTTTCCTTACTTGGCTCCTTTCTTTGCTTCCCTTCGGCGAAATAAATTTTTTAAAGAATTTAATTTGTCTCTATTGCAACAATTCTTTTGGTCCTATTTTCTAGTTTACGCTTAACGTTTACTTTTGATTTATTTTGAAAATAGCGAATATTTTCTTTTAAAGGCCAAAAGTTTCTCTCTCTCTCTCGCTGTCTCTCGCTGGAAACTGATACTTATGACATAAGCAAACATAACAAACAGAAGGAAGATTTTTACTTATATACACAACTAACAGCTACAATAATAATAAATATTTACATAGCCGAGTATGCTGACATGGCGAAAAGATGTAACTACACCCGACGTATAGACGGACATGGAGGCATTCATTGAGCAAACTGGCATAGAGACAGTCAAACTAGTCAAGCAGCCATACAAGCAGACTGTTGAACATATCATACTATCTCGTATTATATTGGTTGGTAACATGTTGTAATTGTGCACTTTATAGCAACACTCTGGATAAGCNTATCTCGTATTATATTGGTTGGTAACATGTTGTAATTGTGCACTTTATAGCAACACTCTGGATAAGCGCATATATACATATATATATATATGTATATATATATATATGCCAATACATGCATATGCATATACAATCAAACAAACAAACTTACATGTAAATATTGTTAAAATGAAAACCAAAGCTTTGCGCAAAGCTGTAGTTATAGTTGTTGTTTTTTCTCTTTTAGAGGAAGTTTACAGCCGTTGCTTGCATAAATATTGAAATGATTGCAATTTTACAATGCCATCAAGTCACACACAACAGTTGGCAATTATTTGTTGCCATTGCTGTTACTTAGTGTTGTTGCTCTTAGTCTTGTTATTGTTACTTGTTTCTTGTAGTGTGTATAGTAAATTACAAATGAAATGGTGTAACATTTGTGCAGAGCTTTTTCCGTTGGTTTTTTTCTTTTTTTGCTTTTTTTGCTTTTTTTGCTTTTGTTTTTTGTCTGCGTTACTTGAAAATGATTAAAAAAATTATATTAAATGGAATTTAATTTAATAAAAACTAAGAAAGGAAAACGTATCACCCCTCGTACGCCGCACAATTTCCTCTCTTCCTTACATGCCTTGAGATGATATCGCAATTTTTATTGCATAATTTAAGGCGCATTATTATAATTTGTTAGTTATCTTTTATAGACAATCATTGGGTTGGTTGGTGTTGGCTGGCTGATATGTCGTGTGTGTGTGTGTGTGTGCTTGCTTGTGTGTGTGTGTTTGCTTGTGTGTTAGTTTTATTTAACAACACCCAACCTACGTCTGGCTGCAACCCTTTCATTAGCGTGCAACGGTAAGATATAAGATTCACAGTGGCTTTGTTCTTCTCCAGTTACCGTTGTGTTGGAAAGGTTTCTCTTGCATACCAATGACATGACTTAGGCTAATGTTGCCGCCGCTACTTGAATATGCACGTTGTCTGATATCAGATACCACTAATGTATACTTGCTGTGATTACAGACAAACAGACAATCAGTCGACCATCCGACCATCTGACCAGCTAGCTAAATAACTTCTTCTTTGATTATTCATGGCGATAATGATCGCCCGTTCGCTTAAAAGTAAACATAACATTACATGCGTCAATGATTATACAACAAGACTCAGCGCACGTACTTAAACATACAAATACGTAATCGAAAAGGCAAAGAAATTATTTTTTTCGGTTCGATTCGAATCTTGTCATACCCATCGTTCGTATAAAATGATACGACATCTAAAGCAATTCTTTTGCTTGATCTAATTCGAATATTCGGATCATAAAAATGATATTTGAAAATTTTGCGACATATCAGCTTAAAGCAGACCGATTTCCCTAATTGCTTGATCCATGTAAACGAGATAAAAGACCCAAGATATGTAGTCAAAATGAATATTGATGACGATGAAAATATTTACAAGATTGTCTAAATCTTTCATACATTCGCTAACGGAGATAAGTATTTAGAATTCAACGCTAAACTCGACCCTCTTCCCGCAGAGAAACAATCCATTTAATTTTTTGGGAAATAATGACAATTATAAAATGAATAAAAGAAAAGTTTATTTTTAGAAACAAATAGAAATTCTTTTAATTCTCTTTCCCAAAATAATTATTTTATAAATCGCATATTATTAAAACGATATTTGTTGTATGCCTATATAAATATCGCCCTATTGATTCGTTGTGTTTATCTTTTCCGCTTGCAAATTCTTAGATACATTTTAAAGATGAGATTAATGGGTATAAGGGTTCGTAGCAGAAAAATGGGTATCTGTGGTGATTAATCGTAAATTGCTACTATCTACCTTTCAGAATTAAAGATATATTCTTCACTAGGAATATGGAACTCCACCAAGTCCCAGCTTCTCATGTGTGTGTGTCGAGATCACGGCTAAGTTAATTTAGAATCTAATTGTATTCTCGATTGAATTATCATCAAAAGTTCGCAAATGATTACGGAGAGATCGCTCTCAGTTAGCAGGGAACGACTCGGATGTAGTTTCCAATGGTTCGAGAATGGTGCTAATGACATCGAAGAACGGCATGGTAGTGGAAAAGGGAAGGCTTCCCAAGCTCTGTATCATTGGGCATTGAAAGACAAGTGGCCGCCGTAAATCAAGAGACGACTTGCCCGACGCTATGTCACAATATAGGTCAAAACGTCTTTGGAAATGTTGAAATGGGAAAACCTACTCCATTTGCCGGATTCTCCAACCATTGCTCTCTCTGACCTCCCTCACCTTCTTCGATTAATGGCACACGGTCTAGCTTAGCATCACACTCTTTGACTGTGAGGAAACCAAACATTGGATGAATACGTGGATCACCTTACATGAAGAGCTTTATTCATACGCTGCCCGATTAATGTGAGTGAAGTTTAAGAAGTATTGACCGGCGATTGTCAATATTCTGAATATTTTGAATCGTAAATGTGTTTGCAGTTTGCAGCACAGTCGTGGTCGAGATTTCGAATTTAATCTCAAAAACTACGTTTAAAAATTCAAAAACATTTTGTTCGTGTCTTTTTATTTTTATTAAGTGAAGAAGAATGCAAACAAGATCACTTTATATCATATTGGTTTGCAAAGGATATATATTAGAAATTAACATACTTTCTTATATATAGCTTAGTTGAGTTAAAACAAAATAAAAAGAAGGGAAAGAGTCGAAAAGTTATTTAAAGCATGTGCACAGAAGCTCTCAAGATATTTATATGTTTTTGAAAAGATGTTTACAGATTTTACATTGTGTGAGGACAAGAATAATTCATTAGCTTTTGGAAACACAATAAGCTTGGTGGTGATGCATTTTGTCTACTTTTAGGCTGTGTAAAGAGCACACTTATTTATTTATTTTTATTTTTTTTAACTTGTCATGAGACGACGCAACGTGACATGTGACCGTAAACAGATGTTTTAAGTATTATTTATTTTTTCCTTTTTTTTTTTTTTGTCTTTCTTCTTTCTTTTCATATTACTAGAAAGAATTTGCAACCCTATACTAAAACATACACATATGTATATGCATTTATTATACAAGGGTATGTATGACATACTTAAGCAGGCCTAGTAGTCGTATGTTGTATGGGATTGTGTAGAGAATTTTTAAAAAGATTAAATTTTCAACTGTCTCTCACTTTCGAATGCACGGAGAGACACTTGTAAACAACGTTATTACACTTAAGCGGTATTAAGTGCAGGAAAATGCTAGAATTCATTTATACATATTTTACTATTCGTAATTGAAATGCGTGCATAATATTAAGTAGACAGACGGCAAACAATTCAATTGATTTTCTAATAAGTTATTTACATTTATAGAGCATAGAATGCTTAAGGCAGCACACACTATTTATTTGCAAATAGGATTTTTTGTATTATATGCAAGCTTGAATACATTTTTCAATTGACTGCATTGAGACTAAAAGCAAGGAAAGTAATAAACATCTTCGGTATGGACGTGACCTTGATTTCCATAAACTGAACAATGAGCAAAGATGTCAGCCAAGTCCAGAAAGAAGACATCATCACCATCTCATCGTGCCACAGCGTCTCTGCACAAATTCGTAGCTAAAATTAAGTAAATCTCAAATGCAAACTATCTTGAAACAATATATGATCTGATAGGAAATCTTTTATTTGATCATTATCATTAATTGCCTATTGCCGATTGCCGATTGCCGATTGCCGATTGCCGATTGCCGACACCCTCTGAAGCACATTAAAATTTCGATTGTTCTCGGGCTTTTTTATGTTATACATCAGCATGACCCTACCATTTTAGCTCAAGTGATTTCGTTTGCAGACTTACTTTAAAACAGTCGCTTAGAACGATTGTTAATATTTGACAATAATTTATTGATGTTATTGTTATGTTCGATATTTATCGATGCCTCTTCCCGGCCAATCAGAGCAAGAAAAACCTTAAAACTTGATTTACACAGAATGCATAACACTTGACACGCACTAAACGCGAACAGACGACCAATTACGAGCAACATTTGTCACAAATTTTTAAATGAAATAAACGTCTGGCGGAATAGTTAAATTCGCCATAAATCGTTTTTGGAAGCTCCGCATTGTAAATTTCAGTTTTTGTAGACACTCTATAAGGAATTTTTACGTAGATGCAAATGAATGTTTTTGAAAATTGTTAACTCAAACACTTTAAACTACGTATGTAGAAATACTTAAGGCAAGCGAAGCAGTAACAACAAGTAAAACAATTAACACACAAGCAGCATGTATAGAATTTCTCATAAATACAATAAATGGTGGATATGTTTAAAGCATGTTTGTGCTTGTATGAGATATGGATGAGACTCCTGGAGTTTTCATTCTTCTTGAAAGAAATTTCCCAATAATTTCCAAGTGTAAGCTAACGTAAGATTGTCTGTCTATTTCATTATAATTGTATATGTGTTCACTTCGTATTGGTTAAATCGGTTAAGCCATAATTTATTCATAAGTGGCATTATGGCGACAGGCATTGTCTTTGACTCTAATAAATATTATACGCATACGCATACACGCATACACACATACACGCAGTCTTAGTTTAATTGTTTTCCTTACAATTACAACAATACTATAAGAGATGTTGAAGACTACAACGACGATACGATAATAATTAATTTTCTGTATGCACACAGATAAATACGTAAATAAAGGAGATAAATATAAGTAACTTGAAATATATATATATATATATATATATATATATATATATATATATTTAATATCCACTAACACCTGATATCTACGCATTATAAGTAATAATATATGATCGTAGATAAGTATTGAGAATGTTCGTAGCAAGAGCAAGTAGCGTTTCAAACTTTAAACCTTTTTCCTATGGTTTCATATTTCAATAATATGGGAAGAGGAACATATTCGAGGAAATCATTTAAAATGATTTTCAATCGCTTGAAAGCAATATTACCTTTCAAGGAGGTAAATGTTCAAAAAAATGCCCAATTATTGTGCAGTACACAGTTTATCAAAGAGTTTAACGTCAATTCTATACAAATTGGAAACAGTAAATGGCATAAGCAAATACTTTGAAATCCTCAAACTTTTATCAGATCTCATTATTTGCATTTAATTTGCGCAGCCACCCGTTAGTAAGGAATAGGGGAAAGATCGTAGGGGTTTTGTCTAGAAAGAAGTTTCTACAACAACACCGACCGTTAACGTTTAGTCATGTGCGTCTGTATAGTAATAAGTTGGCCGGGAAAATGCCGATATGGTCTCCAAAATCGGCGAAATCTGTTAAAAGGTAGGCGCCTAGTACAGGTTAAATACAACTCTACTAACGAGAACGAAAAAATCGGGTTTTTCGCTCAACAGATATAACTATTAAAGTCCATATAGGCACAAGGATGGACCCAAACTGCCAACCAAATATTCTAGAGCATCGAACATTTTATCTATTTTTTTTAGTTTTTTTTTTTTTTTATTTTGAAGTTGAGGCGGAGGTGTGTAGAAGTTTCGATCACATCCGAATAAACTTTCTTATATGATTTGCTTCAATTTTTTTTTTTTTTTTGACATTGAACAACTTACGCTTAAGCCCATGGGTAAACGGTTGGTCAAACTTACCTGGAATGGAAAAAAAGAATGAGAAAAGAAAGTTATTAGAAATGACATAAAAGGGTCGAAAATCATTTTTCAATATACCGAACTCTGTTTTGACGCGGTAGATACTTTCCTCAGAAAGGCGTGCAAAAAAAAAATTGTGTTGGTATAGAATTACAAAAAATTCGTCTAAAATAGTGCATTTATTCGTATCGGCGAATCGTCTTATCTTAAAAGCGTGTAAAAAAGGACCATGTAATAAGAGAGTTGGATGTAATTTTCATCATATAAAGAAATTTGTTTGACTGCACACATGCAAAGTAAGGAAATTATGTTCGCATTCTTTGACATCAACGACACATTTTCGCAGACATTTCGAAATCTTTGTTAAAGCTATGCTGCAGGCATTGAACATAGCCAGCAGTGAGTGAGTACTGAACATTCATTAGCTATCATATGTTCGCTATGAGACTTGTGTCTTCTAGTGACTTCAAATGCAGAAAAATTTCTCATTTGTTAAAGTTATTGATTTAAAAGTGAGCCCAATCACCGGCATTGATTTTGCGGTTGAAATTTTCATTTGTCATTTTATCTTCTAAAGATCCGACACTGAGATAACAAGCACATAATCGTCTTTAAAGGTCAATTCTTAAATCGTTGTGAGTGCATATGAGAGCACAGACTTAACACTTTGCGGAAAACACCACAACATGGACTACTTCCGTGGAAACCCTATTCCATTATTGCATGATTCTCGTTGTTGCAGAGTACATTAAGTTTGTGTGAGTGTATGCAATACTTAGAAGGAATTGACATAGACCTACCCTTCACTATGCTATATATCTAAGCTTGTTTGCCTATCCGTTCATCGAATGTCCTCATATTTTTGTGTTCAGTTTACAGGCCGCAGGCGTGTTGTGATCCAAGCATGAACACTGTTGAGAATTGTTTAGACCGGACAATGTACTTGTACAGTATAATTTTTACAATTTCGCGACGAAGGTCGCTGAGTAATAGTATTTAGTATTTCATTTTCAATATTTCTTGATCAAAATTCCCCTCATAATAACAATTTGAGAGGAATGCGTGTCAGTAACGTGGCTTGAGGCTTATTTTCTGGATTCCACTTCGTATAAGTCTTGCAATACAATTTTGGGTATTTTATGATGAAAATTGGTTCGTAAGAGTAACTTGATATAAAATGTTGATCGAATAGGCCCTTTACTTACACCCACAACCACATAAAGGAACTCCCGTGAAAAGCGAACAATTCTCTGACAACAGAGTCTAACTTGTTTTTCTTTCTGCGCGAAGCACGGGGAAATGACTAAAGTCTTTAGCAAGTAAATTGAGTTTCCCAAATTTGGACCATGTTAGTTTATGTCTTGAGCATCATCCAGTATGAAGGCCATCATGAAAATTATGCTTTCGCATAAAAATTACGTATAATTTGTGATGTGTTATCACGAAAATGAACGATCGTGCGTATTAAGCGGAGTGGTGTAGGGGATCTTAGCCCGGCTCTGCCCGACTATAGCTTCTTACTTGTTTTCGCTTAATTTAAGGCCGAGTTTCTTTACACGACGCAAGTTTGCACGCACACACAAAATGTACTACAAATTGCTTTCAAAATGTACTACAAATTGCTTTAGAAACAACACGTTTAGATGTTGAGAACCGTGTGGCAGTGACAACTTTCTCTTACGCATGCAATTCTTTGCATTCCTTTACTTATTAAAACCATCATCGTCCTTGAAGTGATTGCGTTTATCAATTCCGTCCCATTCAGCGCATGCAGTGGAATCTACTCTTTACTCCTCATCTCTTTCGATTTCCAATAGGATGCTTTATGAGACGGTATCGCGGCCAACTGTAATATTTCTCCTACCGTTGCAGTCATATCTTTATAAAGATTTTCATTTCTTTCGACAGGGCTTAAAACTAAAGGCAACACGTTACAGACACACATTCGTACTACAGTACTTTCGTTCTTTCTCCTTCTTTCTTTGTTACGTTGAATCGTCTAAACGATTGTAACGTACGTTTCAACGACAAACAAGCGCCGAAGTTTTCCCTCTGGAGATAATTAATTAATTTTCGAACTTAACTAACGGAAAGTGATCAAAAGAACTGAAGCCAACGGTTTAGATAAGCTTTTAAAGTAACAATAATAGTATAAATAAGAGACAGATTATGGGTTTTACGAGTGCAGTTTTCATGGAACATGGTTACATGTATTACAGCGAGTTGATATAGAAATTTTGCATTGAAAATTTGAAAAGTTACATACATAGAAACATTAATATCGCACCGTATTTTGAATTGCGATTAACCGTCCGAGGTGTGTGCAAATATCAATAAAATTTCATTTAGTGCTATCATTTTGTGAAGCGTTAATCTTGCAGTTGCATATGAACAGTTAACGGTAAATGTATGGAAAGCGAAAATAAAATTTATAATGACATCGCCTATATTTACGTTACGTATGTTTTATATATATTTTATAGCTAATGCTATAGCTATCTGCGTAACAAACGCTATCTCTTTGCACAATTCATTACACATGTTATGTAATTAAATTAAAATCATCGCCATCAGAATTATCAGTAAATAACGAATGGATCTCTTAAACTATTAAAATTGTACGCATATATATTATTAAATATATATATATATATATATATTTGTGCACAATATATGTACACGTAATACACAAACAAATATATATTATAGTCGTAGATTTGTTTGCAGTTTATATATGAATGCAGTAAATTAGGTAAATTTTCTTTAGTTTTGTATCGAATCACGGACTGATTATCAAAATTACCTGAATTGATTTCATTAATTTTACAATTCAATGCGCTTCTCCTTTTTTTTGATCATATTATTCTTCATAATGCAAAGGAATTCAATCAAAACTTTATGCAGTAAAGTCCGGCACAGCTTTTGCACATCTTTTCGCGGAACGACCAATTGTGAGTAAAGTGTCGAATACGATCAGTAGCATGGATTTTACTCTTCACGCTGCTCTAGAGTGTACGATTTCTGCTTTGCATACTTTTACGTGCTGCAAAAATTCAAAAAAGCTCGTAGAGCTCCTAAAGTGAGTGGACAACATTTGCGTACATACATTCACTCAAAATGGCGTACATATGGATGGACATTATCTTTCGTATCATATCGAATCATTTGTAGTGTAATAAATAGGTTTCTAATACGTCGTAGGGTAAAAGGCATCATCGATGAGTGCAAGATTTCAAGTATATTTACTCTGTTTCTCTTGCTATCTATCTCTTATTCTAACGACCACGGGCAAAGCTCAGTTCCAAACATGGAAACCTGTCATATATAATGCGCATATCTTAATAGAAAGTTGATGTTACTTGGCCACGACTACGTATAGTATAGCCAAGTAATGCAGATTACAATTTTTGGTAACATTAATCTGAAAGTTGAACCGTAACGCCCACCAAAATGCCAACCCAATGACGGCTGCCGTTCGTCACGTAATATTTACTTTTAACAGTCAAGCTAGTCAAAAACATAGTCAAGCTCATTTTGAAAAGATCAATAAAGAAACTCATTTGACTTGCATACAATTAACAAAGCACTTTATTGTACTTACACAACTTGTGGCACAAAGGTATGTTAAGTTTGTGCGGATGTTTACAATACTCTAAATGATCCACTTTTTTTTTATTATGCCGATTGATTCAGAAAGTCATTCTGACAGCCCTGACTTACTTGTCCGTCCGTCCGTCCGTCCATCCGTCTTGTATTTTTGTGTTCAACCTACAGGTGGCAATTTTCGATTTTGTGCCCAGAGACGATCGCTATAGAGAATTGTTCGCATTGGACCACCTTTTCAAACGCTTTCCCTAGAACGTCTTATGCTGAAAAGCCGTTCTATGAACAACTCTATTAAGCGAAGTAGTGTAAGATATTTAATGGTGCGCCGTAGCCCACCTCTACACTATCTTTTTTTTTGTGAACTGCAAACGGTATTTAATGAAAACTCGCCGCAAGTTAAATGCGTCCTGCGTGCCTAGCTTTGCATTATACTTTCTTTCTTCGGTATAAGTTTGTTTTTAAATATCTTATGATAATTCTAAAACTTTCTTTATATAACGCTTATTACCTTTTAGAATATTGTCATTATACACTTTTATACAGTAGACGATTAAGTGCTTTTGTGTTTCACGTCTCTTATGCTGTGATTTTGTATGCTATTCTTTTGTAACTTTATTAATATTTAAAACGAGCCGTTGTCTTTTTTTTTTTTTTTTTTTTTTTTTTTAATACAAAATGAATAAAAGTAGTTGTAATTGAATTGTAAATGAAAAAGGAAGAAATGAAAGGAAGATGGAGATAGAGAAACATGTTTTCTTTAAAGTGATGTTCTCACAGCAGGAGCAGGAGGACTAATAAATTTGTGGATATTGCTGACTTGATTCTAGAGCTATTTACTTAAGTGAAAGCAACAATAAACCCAACAACACCGCCGTAATATTATAATTTATATATTCGATGTTTCGATGTGTGTGTTTTTTTTAATATTTTATATGCAATATTTAAAAAAAAAATTTTTTTTTAATGAATATCGTGGTTGGACTACAAGACTAATGAATAAATTTTTATGCAACTATAAATTGTGCATACATATATATGGGACTGTGTGTGTATGTGGCTTTTGTACATATAAAACTTTGTGCCATAATCTCTGGGTAAATCAATGGTAATAATAATGACAACAAAGGAACAAAAAAAACAACAACAACAAAAATAATAAAACAACTACAAAGAACCAACATCCTTCAGAGTGATTGGTTTGGGGGTTATGCAGCAATTTGAAAATAAATATATAAAATAACAAAAAAAAAAAAAAATAGAAGTAAGAAAGAAGAAAGCGAAGCGCAACGAAAGGAAAACATTGAAAACACAGCAAGCGAAAGAAAAGTTTATTGAAATGCTATCGAGAACATCAACAACAGATTGGCTGACATTTTATAGCGTAAGCACATTGAAGAGATATTAAAATAGGAAAAATAAAAATTATTATGGTAGAGAAGAAAGCAAAGTAAACAGTGAAGGGAAACTATACACAGCAAAACCAGGTTTCTGAAGTAAAGAAAATCGCAAAAAGAAACTAGGAACAAGTTATGACTAAAATTATAATGACGCAACACACATAAATATATATATATATATATATACATACACACACACATATATATATATATATATACGCTTATTGATATATATTTACCATGGAATATCAAAGCAAGGACGACGTCTAGTCTGGCTTATCATATGCAGTTTACTAGTTTTTCTGATCAAACTTTTCTCCAACAAAGTTTAAATATAAAAAAAGAAAACAAAAACGGACACATCCTTTAAATGAATGTGAACGAAAAAAAAAAAAAAAAAAGGAAAAGAAATTAATACTATTACATATGCGTGTTTATCGGATCGGTCTGAGTGCATTACTTGGTAGCGTCATTTATGTTGTTGTTTAACAAAGACTGCGGTTTCTTGTTTTTTTTTTTTTTTTTTTTTTTTTTTTTTTTTCTATCTCTTACGCCAATATTGATCCATTGATTTGATAGTTCAAATATATACACACTCATGCACTGTCATATGCAGACATTGACCAAATGCGCATAGCAAAAAACTTGTGGGTTATAAAAGCTAAGGATTTAACATTTTTAAGGTCAATAACTTTTGCATGATAGGATATCGAACGAATAGTCCCGGAATTGTTGTCAATAACGATATACCTATTTGTGCGCTGGAATATGATCGACTTCTAAAGCTAGTCATGAGTTTTGAATAAATACTTCTTTTCGGCGACCAAAACATTTTACGACACACTCCCGGAAAAGTTTTCGACCTAAATAACAAGAACCATTCTTGTGCAAAGCTCGGCTATCTCTTCATCAACGTAGTCTCCTTCAAGAATAATACAACCGTACCAACGCTTTTCTAACCCTTCTAATGCTCGTCAAGACCTTCCGTATATGTTCCGATTTCCACAACGACCCCATCATTTCTTCATAACATCGTTTTGAAATTTGAAAACAAATAATAATCGAACATGATAGCTGAGGGCGCAAGTCGTACTTCTCTGCATGCAATTTCATCGTTATGGCCATTGATTTGTAAAACGACGCATTTTTTCCATTATAAGCAAACGTGGTGTTCAACGTGTCTCTCATGCCTAAATCTTGCTTCCGTTTGCCATATTCGCGGCCTCTCCTCTCCCCTCGAACTTATTTCAGCGGTTGTTCAGTAGTCAAGTTCGATGAACTTGAGCGATATTTTTGTCAGTGATTACACTTTTCTCACCGTCCCGAGCATTCATCATTGTCTACGCCAAATCGCACCGTGACAAATGATGTGCCAAAGTTCCTATACAAAGTATCCAACGCATCTTTGGGTCATCTGTAGGTGAACTGACTTTTAGAAGCAAATACTTGATGACGATACTGTTCTAAAATTTTCCTGTTTTCACAAGAACCATTTACACCAGCTGAAGAAAAAGAAAGTGCCATTAATTGCTCTTTCCGAAGATTAACTTCGGATACGTATATAATTTCCTGTTCAAAATTTTACAATCTTTCTTGGGCTTGATAAAGGGAAAGTCGCCAAATATGGCATGGGATGCTTTAAAAAGAATAAATTAAACTAAAATTTGTACCAGTATAAAATTATTTTTATTTCTTTGGCAAGTACTTAAAGGGAATTGTCAGCTCCAAAAAACTCATGTGCAAGTACCGAAGGTGTGCAAAAACAAAACTTTAAAATGAATCGTAAGTAGTAAGTAGGGAAATGTCACTGCGTAGATATTTATCGATTGGCCGGCGATCACATTGAGATCTTCAGCGATATCGACCGACATTTTGCGACACGGAAGCCTGTATATAACCTCAACATTCACCGAAGATCAAATAATCTATACATTGGGTGACACATTGTAAGCAAATATTAAGGCTCGAATATAAAATTGATTTTTAGCAAAGTATATATGAACATGTATGTATGTATGTATGTATGTATGTATATATGTATATATGTATGTATGTATATATGTATGTTTTTTTCGAACGTGGAGGCTGTACACTGCCAACTAGTGGCCCTACAATTGGTCCAAAACCATTACGGTATCGCTTTCGAATTATCTCGGGGTGAATTCCTGATCCTCACTATATCGCCCATCGTCCCCCCTCCACGTCGGCTGTCGTCTATCTGAGATTTTATGCCGAAGCATACGTTGCAAAAAACTGGCACTTTCGGTTTCCATTGACAAGACCGGCTGGTGTAACTTCTAATTACAAAGGTTTGAAGACCAGCCCAAGCCGAACAGTGTTCTGCGCATCGTTCTTTATGCTTTAGCATGCGTTGTTTGCTTGTAAGTCGGAATAACAGAAATAACTCGAAAAAGTTTTATGGCCAGTGAAAAATTGGGTCAGGGGAAAAAATAATTTCTCTGTATTTTCTTTCCAAGCGTTATCCTGCGCTTAGAACGAGAGTGTAGGTCTACCTTCGTTTCAAGTCGTTTTACTATCGTTGCTATCATTCTGACAACATGCTCTGCCGAATAGTAGTCTTAAGTCTGCAAATGTCGTTCGCCGATCGTTCTTTCCTTCCTGCCCCTTCGATAGCAGCTCGGTGGATAATGTTCTGGCCAAGACCTCTGCCGCTGACGTCGAAACTGTGCGATAGGTCGATATCATTTTCAACGTGCACAGCCCTTTAACCGCTTCCACCTTTCGCTGAAGATGTTCACTTTATAATACTTTATCTGCTCAAATAGACGCGGCTTAATATCCTGTATGCAACATCCATGTAGGTATGTATTTGTATGTAAGGATATACCGAAAAATTTATCTGTAATAAAATTTCTATCTCTTCCTTTTACACTTATTGCATTTGATCGTTTAAACAATAGACAGAAAAGCAGTTGGTAGGGCTTCGTAGCAGAACTCAATCAAACAATTTAACAATAAAAGTGAATATAAAATTGAAAAGTGTAAACGTGAATTTGATGAAGACTTACTCATATCAGAGATGCTTCTCTCTTCCCCCGATTCTGCTTTTCTTTTCTATTCTTTTCTTTTCTTTTCTTTTCTTTTTTTTCTTCTATTACTTTTCTCGTCGTTATCCATGAAATCTAAAACTAAAGTGAAAATTGTTGTATTAACTAAAACCGAAAAAAAAAAAAATAAATAAAAAGAGTATAAAAGAATATATCCGCAGTTACCGCAGAAGCATATGTTTTCTATATAGACGAAAAAGAGATTGAAATAGAAAATTGGATATAATGGCAGTTGTTATGGCACTTGCACATCCAGGCACACACACACACACATATATATATATATATATACACCAATGCACGCTTGCACACGCTTTACACAAGTTATGCCAACTGCGTGGATAGTGTTGAAATGAAGAAAAGAAGTGAAGCCTTGGTATTTGGTGTACACTTTCAATATATATATATATATATATATATATATAAATATATATCATGCTCATGTATATATAAATTGAAGTACATCGAAAAGTTTTCCAAGGGTTTACCTACATATTCTCAGAGTCGGGTGTTAACTTTTTTCTCGATGCCGGATTTTATTTTTTCTATGAAAACAATTTCAGCAGATATTTCACGAGTTACATTTTGATATAGATTAAATGCTTTTCTAAGTTTTCCCATCACACAAGCACATAAACACGTACACACCCATACACCCACACAACCATATAACCAAACAAGCACATACGCAAGCACATACGTCCGTAAACGCACAAACAGTCCCATAGACACTCACACATACGAGTAAAAATAAATACCTCACCTATACATCTACGATTCTGAAATAGAAAGAGATCGTTTGTTTGAATTTTAGAGTAAGCTCTTTGAAATTCTTGCCTATGTGTTTGTACGTGTAGTGCTTTCTCTCTTTTCAATATAAAATTAAATTCATTGAAAAACCTTGCAAGAATTTTTAATTACTTTGATTAATTTGAAACAAGTTTTCATTTTCAGTTTTCTCTTGCCAAAAAGCCGCTAACAAACAGTAATAAGAGAACAGCAAGAAAAACAACAGCAAGAAAAAGTAACTACTAAAGGAACGTTTATTTTACTTTTTCCTACTTTTCTTCTCCTTTTAAGACATTGTTGAGAACTTAAGTTGAAATGATTTATTTATTTAAAATGAAATTTAACTTACCGCTCTATTAAAATATTCTAAAATTAAATTTTGTTTTTTTTTTTTTTTTTTTTTTTTTTTTTTTTTTAATACAAGTGAAAACATTACAGTGGGCACGGCTCATCATCAAATACCCTACACCCCTTCGTCCAAAACGTATGTATTATTCATATAACGATTTTTCAAAATAAGGCGTTATATGGGGAGTGGTCGAAAAAGTGGACCGATCCGAACCCTTTTCAATATCGTTCGTCCTTGACTCAAAGCATGCCAGTGCATCATATTTCGTCAAAAAGTCCCATAAATTACGAACCTCTAGGTAAAGCAGAAAAATGCGTAGAGAGGCAACAGACGGATGGACAAGCTTACATCGATTCAGAATCATTTTCTAAATCAATCGGTGCAATAAAAGGTGGGTCTATCTTAACACTTTCCGGCTGTCGCATATATTCGCACAACATTAACATATCTTCTCTTCTCCCACGACTGATGTAGGGTACAAAAACGCTAAATAATTGTTTCCAAAGAGCAATTTAAGATATTCGGAAAATAAAGAAATATATGAAAAGTCGGTTTATTTGGCGGTACGTATCCCAAAGAATTCTAAGAAGACTGCAACCTCCCTTTGTTATCACGCTTGCACCTTAAACCATTACAGCTTTTTTATTTTCCACTCTCAGGTGTTTTTTACACAATAATTTTTCATTATCGTTTTTTCGATTGGTTTTTGTGCGCAAGGAAGAAAGAAAATTTGTTGAACGCTGTCAGCAATACCTTTTGACGTAGTAGCATAAGCAAAAAAAAAAAAAGAAAGAAAATCTTTTCGTCAAAAGATTTTTTTGGAGACCACCACCGACTCACTGTAGTGAAAGTACTTGCAACGAATGATTTATAAGCTTTACGTTTATGACATGTGACATATAGCAAATTTTTGACAGGGTATTCTGATATGTTCATCAACACATTTTTAGCGAAACAGCTGAGCGCAACCTATTAAAACCTTAAGCAACTGTCAGACAACAGCTGCTACTAAGCAACAATGAAAAAAAAATCGAAAACATTGTATTCGATAAACACAAAAGATGATGATTTTTATTAAATGTCAAACACTTTTATAAAATATGCAAACATGAAGAGTGTAAAGTTTATTTGGTTCGTTTAGCTTTTAATTATTTCGAAGACATTCGACGAATTCGCCTTAGGATGAACTTATATGTGAATAAGCACCAGTAGAGGTTGTATGCGACATTTTACGGCAAAATAAAGCAAAAGTTGTTTCATTTCTTATGTTCATCGTACATCGCATCACATCGCATTACATATCGTAGATATTTTTCTATTTTAGAAATAATTTCGACAGGATCTCACAGATAACAGTTTGGTTTATACACTATATGCCGTGTTTATGAGCGTAATCGATTTGTGAAACTAAGAGAGAGGTTCCTTTAGAGTTCCGCACATTTAATGTTTCGAAGGCATGTAGATTTTGTCAAAACGATTATTATGACGATTATTGATGAGCCGGAACTATGCAGGGATTTTCCATTGTTTGATAGTTAAATTGCGAGAAATTTGAAAAAGTTGGGATCAAATTTGTGCTACTCAGGAATATTGCGTTGCCAAAGTTGGTCCATCATTTATCCTAATATTCATGTATACATATATATGAATAACTTATGAAATTTTCACTTCATAATTGTATGCACTGTAAACATTTGGCAAGCCCAACATACTCCTATGACAGGGTATAGTAATGCTTGAAACTAACCCTGCATTTAATCTGACATTTGAAAGAATTTTCCAGTGCCGCAAATGATAAGACATTTAGTTTGGTTTCAAATGTTTTTTGTTTTTTTTTTTTTTTTTTTTTTGTGCATAAATCTTTGCGAATAACTTAAAAGATTTTTGTTTACGTAAAGCTTTTCCTTGCTTCACCTAAACGGCTAAGTACTTAGCAAACAAATTAACAGCAGGTGACCTCGTTTGCTTCTTGTTTAGTATAATATATATGCAAAAATGTCTTAATACCTTTTAAATGCTTTTTGCCAAAATCTGATATCAAAACTGTAATATAAAAAATGAAAAGAACTTTTACAAGACAAATAAGAAAGAAAAAAAACAACAACTACGAAGTGAAAACCAAATGTTGTTAAACGTAGTTTAATAGCAAGCAAAAGTACTAACTTTAACTCACAATAGCAGGAAGAAACTGCTGCCCACACCATTATCGCTACTACTGGAGGGTGGAAAAGACGGAAGTTTTTCAAAATGCAAAAAGCAAAAAAAAAAACAGGAGAAAAAAAATGGAAATGAAAATGAAAATAAAAATAAAAAATTAACAAAATAAAATTTTTTTCTTTAAAAAGAGAAAAACTTTTTCCCTCTCTACAATTAAACCAACATCCCATAAAGAGTAGAGCCTTGCAAGTTTTCCTTGCACTGTAATTCTAAAAAGTTCTAGTCGTGCATAATCAGGAAATAAGACTGATGACCGTAACGTGAAACGGTGATAATGGTGAGTGGTTCGGGTTTGGGTTCGGAAACGAAACGAAAAGGAAAGGAAATGCATTGTCAAGCTCCAATAACGTTGACAAACATTTAAATTTTCTCCAAACTCTTTTGGTTTATTTTTTTATTTTTTTTTTGTTTTTTTTGCTTACTTTTAAGTGGGTCAATGCAATTAATTTATAGTGTTTGTTTAAAAATTGAAAAAAGAGAAAGCATAAAATATCAATTCGGTATTCGAAACCTTAATATACATCTAGCGGGTTGTTTCTCTTTCGAATCCTTTTCCTTTCACAAGGCACACAATGGCAACAGCTACCTACTTATTAAAGTCAAAGGAGTGGGATTAAAGATAACGGCTGGTTTTTAGTTCAGGCAGGTAGGTGGCAGCATATAAATTATGTCACATCTGATAACATTTCTACTTATAAACGCTTAACACGCAAACTTTGACCTGAATTTATGTTCGCCGATAAGTAGTGTGTGAATTATTTTCACTCATTTAGTTATAAAAATATTTGAAATAAAAAAGAGCGCAAAAACTTTTATAGCTCTTATAAAGCCTAAGCTATCTAAAATCTAATGGTACCATTAAAAGGCATTTGTTAGCAAATTTATTTACCAATGATTATCGTGTAAGAAATGTTACGAATAATTGAAAGGAAAAAAGTGCTTGTAAATTGGATTTTTAAATACTTATCGCGCCGTACGGCAGTAATCTTCACTCTTAAATCTGGTGAGACGACGTTAATGCAGATAAAATTTTCATAAGATTGTTGGAATTGCCTTGAAGAAGCTTGCCTTTATAGAAACAACGCTTAACTGCAACATTTTCTATTTTGATTAAAGCTCTTGTTTAAACTTAGTCACAACAAGTATTCATCCTCCAAATATCGTCACTTTATGCTAATCAATGTGCTATCGATTTATAGACAAAAAAAAAAAAAAACAAAAATTATTACAATATTTTTTAAGATCGTCTGGAAATTTATTATTGACACAATGTGTGTCAAGTGAATTCTTCATTTGCGAACAGAACGAAAATTAGTGTAAGAATGAAATAAGTAAAAACATTATAGCAGGCCCCGGCTCAGCATTACATAATCTACGCCACCCTACACTTCTTCATGTAACGAATTTTCAAAGTAAAGTCGAAATGTGCTTCGACCCGAACCATTTTCAATGGCCAAAAAACTTCCCTATATCAAAACTCATCAAAACATTTGAAAGCTTTGCCCCGGTATATTGAAGGACAGAAGAAAACCAGACAGACAGACCTATAGAGAAACTTAAAACAATTTAGAAAGTGATACTGAATCGATCGGTATAATAAACGATGATTCTATCTCTACGCTCACATTAAATATGGCCTCGTGTCAAAAGTGATGTAGAAAATGAAAGTTTTATATTTACATCAAGAGAGAAAGAGAAAGTTGGAAAAAACCTATTTTAGCAAGTAAGAAAACTATATTCGGCCGCGACTGAACCTTTTATCCCCGTTTCTTCGTTTGATACTGACCAGTAATCTATAGACTTTATGTGGTCTCGCTTTGACAAAACAATCAAATTTCTTTTAATATTCTATAGTGTTTAGTAGGCGTGGCTGATTTTTCCAGTTTTGTACATGTGCTACACGACCAAGAATATATTATAATAATAAATGCCAATTGCGATCTCTGGTTTGCAGCAGATGTTAAGTGTATTGTATTGTGGTCGTGTCCTTTGACCACTTTGGCTCAACCTGTGTGCAACAACTTCTAATGCTTGCTCCAAATTGGAAGCCGATTGCCGCATTTTTGTAACCAGGATAACATTTACCAAGGACATTACACGGACAGACGGACAGTTTGATGTTGACCAAGAATATATATATCTGATGCGGTCTCTCCGGCTTCCTTTTCGGTGTTGCAAGCATTTCAACAAAATGAATTTATCCCTGACACTTTGTTAACGGGTATAAGACTTGATTACAAAAATATGTTATTCACAACCTAAAATTAGTTATGCACTGCTAACTAATATATTAATTGCTTCATAAAAACTGGGCGTATTTCATATACATTTACATAATATGGCGGCTTTAATGCAAATGTTCTTTTTTAGGTCTCTGCCTGTGGCGTTTTTTAAAGTATTCAGTTTAAAAGAAGAAAAAAAAATTTCCCATTTTTTTTTATTTTATCTTGTTCTTGCCGAATGCTTTTCAGAAATCTCCTTAAGGCCATGCATGTCTGACACCTTTCCACAGTGTTTGTTACTTCTTCATATTTCCATTACTCTGCAAGCATTAACACATTTATAAACTTATCCTTTTCTATAAAATATCGGTATCATAACATTTTACAAGCTTTTGTTGGTTTTTTCGTTTTTTTGTTTTTGTTGTTTTCTTCTTTTTTTTTTTGTCATAAGTATTTCATATATTTTAATTAAATTAGAAACATTTAAGAGGATTAAGATTTAAACGCAAAGACTTAAACGTGTAAATTTAATTAGATTTCATCTTAACGAGGAGGAAACGAGAAGAGATTTGCTTTGAGTTAACGAAAGGAGCACATTTAATGCATTCCCAAGGTTACACGCATTTTTCGCCGCGGGGACAATCGGCAAAAAATCTACACTTATCTCACCATATTCTATCTGTGTATTGTGTATCTTATCTATTCATCACGAACGCCAGAAATCGCTTCGGAGTGAATAGTAGAACAAATTTAATTACGCTTGTGCATCTGGCTGAATGTGGCGTCAAAGCTTTATTTAGAATAAAAACTTTGCTCTAAAATATTTGTTTAACAGTCTCGATCGATCCATGGTCTGGCCACAATTCTAGATCTCGTAAATTGTGGGCTCAAAACAAACGTATAAGAGCGTAGGGCTTATACCGCAAGATTATATATAATTTTTCCTTAATAAAATCGATGTGGAAAACCGAGACATGGGATCACCGTTTTACCCTCATCGATATATTAAATATAATGTTTTTTTCGTTCTTAGTCCATGCAACTAAATGATGTGAAAGTATTATTCAAATTATCGCATGCGATATTCGGTATCTTTATATAGATAGTAGATAGTTGATTGATTTTATAATAAAAGAAAACCGTAAGTAAGCTAATGATGACCCGGCCGCAAGCTACGTTGTTTGTTTTTTATCTTCACTTTGTGTTTTTTTTTTTTTTTCTTTTCTTTTGACTTTTTTTTCTTTTATATTTCCACTTTGCTTTCTTCTATTCTTTGTTCTTATCCCTACTTACTTAACTTCGCTCCCATCTTTTTTCCCCTCACCGTTTCACCTTATCCTCTACTATGTTTTAAATAATTCACATTTGGTTTCTATATTGATAGCGTTTATAAGTAAATTAATGCGATAAGACGTTACCAGGAGAACAAGAAATTTTGAAAAGTCAATGTATTATAAATACCCGAAAGTCGACGTGAAGGCCAAATATGAAAACCAAAACAATTAAACGACTAATAACAATAGCGACAACAACACAAATAATTGAAATATAGTAGAAGTAGAAGCAGAATTATGTGATGTCAGTTCACTATAATTATGGTATTGACGTGAAAGACAATGAAAGATGATAAACTTATCCCTTGAGACATGAAATGCATTTTATGCGATTAAACACAAAATGAAAAAGCCTTTAGCGGCTTATAAAACTACACGATTCACATTAAATTAAGTAATGGAAAGAAAGTGAAAGAAATTTACAGCGAACAATAAAGAGATGTTACAAAGGTGGCGCGGAGAGGGGGATAACAAGGCGAGCGTATACTTGAACTTAAGCTTATCAGTATTTGACAGTATGGATTATATCTCACCTTTGACAATTTTATTTGCCTTTAGTAGGGAGATATACCTTAAAGGCTTGCGGTCGAATATATACATATATATATATATATATATATGTGTATTTATACTCATATAGAAAAGAAAAGCAAGAACGTGGCGTTTTTTCAGCACAATGCAAACACAAATTCTGGAGAGAGCGAAAATGTTATAGTCAGGCGGGCCAGGATCGTGCGTTGGACGCATCAAAATTTCCCAGCTAAATCTTTCGAAATTTTTGCACGCTCATCAAAGATATATGTGGTCTGGCAATGTCATGATGGTAGACGACATTTCTCACAACACTTTACAGTAATTGCGCAACTTATTCGTGTTAGTTGTTGACAGCAGGAAAGGGAATCAATCCATAGTCCACTCAGTTTGAAGCGGATCATAATGCAGAATTTTCCTCTCATTCCCACCAAACGCGAGGCGCTACTTGAGACGGCGTCCATCCACTATTTCAGTCCCTTTCTATACCGCTTCATCTAATTTGGACCTTACGTTTTTTCAGGGATTAGCGATGTGTGTAACCAAATTCCTATAACCCGTTACAAACGAGCCGGTTTTTCATCGTTACAGCAGCGATGCTCAGAAGGAAATTCGGCCTACTAAATTTTTCCTTATTAGCTTACTTGGTACGCAAATACCGAGCTTTTTTTTGTACTCACAACTCGGAATTTGTCGTGTAAAATATACAATACCTCGCCCAATTAGGTCCATATAGGCGTAGAATGATTAAAAACAAATTTGATTTTCGAATAATAGCTTGTTTTTGAGATATTTCGTTGAAATTTGGCGAACCACTTTGTCAACCTTGGCCGTTAAAATGCCTCATTTCGAGAAGCCATTATGTGAGAGAAAATTGGAAACTTTCAACATTCGTCCATCAAAGTCGCGCAATAACAATATTTAAATATTCTACAGTGATGTACGAAATTTGAATCGGATCAGGCAATTCTTCAAACCCGCTGCCATATAGCCGTTCCTATCTTGATATGCTAAAAAGGTAATTTGATATTTTATGATATATGTTATGATGAAAATTAGTCCGTAAGAGAAATTTGCTACGAGATTTATTTATAGCCAATTTGGATCAAGTGGGTTAATTTTTTGGCCACCAACGCACATAAACATTCTCATCAAAAATAAACACTTATATGTCGAGAAGGTTCAAAATTTATTATCACATAATGAAAACTTTTCCAAAAAGTAATTTGATCAACGAACCGCTCACCCTTTAGGATGAGGAGCGGGCTTTCGTGCCGCTCATCACTTCTGGCGCATTGTCACGAAAATAAATGGATAGCCAGAGTGATGTCTGGTATTAAATGGTCGGCCTTAACAACGTGTTTTATATGAATGCATGTTACACGAGTCGTTCCCATTACACGAGAACACGAGCCGTTCACTGCGCAAAGCAATTAGCTTATCTGTTGCATGTAGAATAATTTTCCTTCATATTCGGACTTAAGACACTATATGACAACAATTGTTATTGTTGGCCCTTGCATAATATTTATAAACTATTTTTTTTTTATGAGAGAGAGAGAGAGAGGGAGAGAGAGAAATGTCTAAAAACTTATCAATGTACATTTGCTGTCTCATTCCTTTACAAATACGGTCACAATTTTTCTGCCGTATGATGCGCATCCATCTACGCACGGATCTTCTCCAACGTTAGCTTGAATATCATAAAGCAAATTAAAATAAATTCCATTATTTGATATCACAGCGTATGAGTGATGCTGTTGACTACAAGAAAAACTTATAAAGAGTTTCTTTTTCTTTCCTTTACCTCTTAAAAAACTGAAAAGCTTTAAAGGGTGAATAATCTCTAGCCCAATAGATTGATAGTTAAAATTGATTAAAATTCAGGGGCATGTAATCGAGAAAGTAAAAATACAAATATGTTTAAGCAAAAGTTTACGCATTTGCTTCATTTTTTTTTTTTTTTTTTTTTTTTTTTTTTTTTTTTTGTTTATAACATAATCTTTATAACACATTTTTTTGTGTTTCCTATTTAAATAGTTTTAAATTTCTGCTAAAAATGTTGTATCTATTTCACTGGATTGAGGTCAATATGCATGCAATGATCTCTGTAAGATACTCTCATAGGTTTTTTCACATACTCGTTTTGTGCATAAACATATATGTATGTATGTACATATATAAGCATCCCGATACATATAAGAGGTTATGCCACAAGCTCATAAAATATTTAACAGTTGAGTCTCTGGTTTGACAACTTGTAAAACTTTGCACATAAAAGCACATAAACGCACACAAAGCAAAATTCTCATAATTCGACATCTTGTTATAAGCTAAACATACAAGAGAAAATTTCAATTCCCTCTACATACGTAGAGCACAACTCTTGATACTGTCAGTGAAGAAGGTCACGATTTACCTTTCGCTTCTGCTATAACTTATCTCTCGCTTAAACTCTCCTTCCTTTTTCTTCTCCACAGTTTATATCTCTCTTACTCTTACGCTTAGTCATACTCTTTCGCTTTATTTCTCTCCTCTACCCACCATCCGCAATCACTTTTGCTACTTTTCATTCCAGGTGATATGCTGCATAGCATTTTGGCATCCACCCGTATTTGTTACCAAAAATCTTTTATTTTAACACTTACTCATGCCAAGCGGTTTCCTCGAGAATTACTTCTGAAACGTGTTCGTTCTTAAAGAAACCAATTTGAAGCAAAATTGTGCTGGCCAAAGTTTCATATCGTTGCTTTAGCTGTTGTTATGATAGTCTTCTCTTCCGTCAGTCATGTGCCTTTATTATAGGCACCGTGGGAGATTTACACAATATTGAGTTTGTTTATCAATTTGTAACAAAGGGAAGCACATTCGATACTATTCATAAAATATATATATATATGTATATATGTATTATGTATATATTATTAATCACAATGAGATTGAAACACTTTAGACACATTCCTCAATGCGGTAGCTGCTTTGCCTACGCTTGGAATATTGCGCAAAGCTCTCATAAGTTAAAAGAAAACAATGTTCTTGTCAATAACTAACTGAAATACCGAAAATCGAATTAAAATAGAACTGAGCTAAGAATTTATTCAAGTATTAAAAAATATTCACATGTTCGCTAAGCCCGCAATTAATTTTCAAAAAATTAAAGCGAAACTAAAATTCGCTATTAGACGTGCATAAGTTGTTGTGTGGTGTGCTTGTTTATTTATTTATCCAACTAATGGAATTGTTTCTTATTCCTACGCCACTTCAATAATTTATTTTCGGTTTTATGTTCTTCTTTGACTTCTTCTTGTGACGCCAATTTTTGATGAAGGCCCTGCATGGTACAGTAGTACGAAATAGTAGAATATGAAATTCATAAGCCCTATGTCGCTAAACATTTCAATATTTATTTATTTTGAATAAAGGCAAAAAAACAACCAACTCTTCCTACACTTCCGCTACCATAACCGTGCATAGTCGATGTGCACTTCTTTTTAATCTTTTTTTTTTTTTTCGTTAATTGGAAGATTACTTAACTAGTTACCTGGCGAATGTCTATGTAATCATAGTCAATCTATCCGTCCTTGTTGGCCTTCCTCGCCAAATTTCATCATGATGTATGTGTATTTGCCATCACAATGCACTTGAGACGGTTTGCATGGCATCTCATCCGATTCGTTCATTGCAATCAAATTTCACATTACACGTTCTCTGTGTTTGACACGGTGGCCAGTGGCAGTAAACACTTGGAAACAAAATTAAAGTGAAAACCCGAGAAGCATAACGATACCGGTTAAGTCAACCCAATACTGACTCACGACTTTTCTCTTCACGCGAAACAATAAACCATTTTAACTCGAGCTCTCATCTTTCTGAACTACGAATTAAAATAACTCATCCAAGCCTAAGTTCAATAGGTGACTTCGGTCTTCTTCATTCAAGCAAGAGCCGACGGCGTAATTTGTCAATTTGAAGCTTGAAACTTAAAGTCTCCCACGATTGAAGTCGAATGAGAATTTTTAACTGCACATTTTCAAGGGATGCAAGAGATTTATTAAATGTATTTGTAATCTTTGATAATAAGGGGAAATTGCAGGGAACGCACTTTTTAAAATACCTTAACACACGTGTATGTTTATTATTTTATATTTGGTATTACGTAACAACTCCTTACAGTTCCGTAAAGATGTACGTAGGGCTTATCTTACCATCAAAAAAAAAAAAAAATTAACAAATATACGGAAATAAAAACCTAAATTGAGTGAATGGAACGAAGAACAACAGCAGTCGCTGTAGTTTAAAAAGAAAAAGACTAACAGGAATGAAGAAGAAACACGGATGGAAATAAGATTCAGGTGAAACTAAACTTTCGAAAAAACAGGTACAGAAAATATTTTAGAGTCTACAACCTAATACCTATGTATACATGGATGCACAACATACTGTACAAGACCGCATATGTGCATACACAGCCCAGCAACCATGAACTCGGTTCTCAAAATACACTACGCCATCGGAAGAGAAATCACGGAAGTGAACATCATTCGAGTTTTTCCAAGCCCAAGAAAGCTTGTAGTGCGTACAGAATCGGGAAAGTTGCATTAAAATATAGTGCCTGGACAAGCTGGGCGTGCTGAACATGAAAGAATACATCACCTTACCCCAGCAAAACTGGTCAATAAATTGACCTCTTGTTTTTTAGTCCAAACACTACTGTTGTGTTCGCCAACTAAGGCGAATTTGCTTATAAACTCGAAAGTCTTTGTTTATCCCTTTGAACCGATTTCGTCGCACATCACCGGCAATTGAAGAAATTGTTGGCCAATTGTCTGGATTTTTGCGCGACTTTGACTTGGTTTTTTCGGTCTTGGCTTGACATTTGCTCGATTGATCGGCCATTCCCGGGTCGCATGCGTAAATACAAGTCTTATCTCATTTCCTTTGGGGACTGAAATTGAATGCAACTTCTTTGCTCAGCAAAATCACGCATAGTTAAAAAAAAAAAAAAAAAAAAATTTTTTTTGCAACCTTGAAGCCATTAAAGCGTATTATAATGGATTGCAATGCCTACCATAGGGTAGGACGGTCTGTAAACCTCGCTTCAAGAATGAGTTGACTACATACTCCGAAGGTATCGGAAACAACAGTAACAATAATTATATATAACAGAGTAGTTTATATTAACTTTACACAAGGCAATCCATCGCGAAGCCTCTCTCGAAAACTGTTTTAAAAAAAATCTTATAAGAGCAGAAAGTACCAAAAATATACGCAAGATTTGAATTGAATAGAAAACAGAGTTTTTTTTTTCATATAGGGTTGTGTGAAACAGCACCACGGATCTCAGTCTAAACTTTCCACGACCATTATGCATAAATATGACTAAATTTCTATTGAAGCAGAGTTGAAAGTACTCCTCCAATGCCCGGATGATTGTGGGACATTGACCTATGACCTCAAGTAACTCCATAAAAAGAAATACTGTGGGGGGCAATTATTCTTTTCATAGTTAAAGGAGTTTCAATATTTCGACCAACTTTCATTAGTTTCGAAACAATGCTCAACAATGAACACGTCTTGCCCTCTCCTGCAATGCCCTAACCAACCTTAAACTGTCAGCTGTCAAAATGCTTCGTTCTTTTTAGGTTGCCAAAACTTCGCCTCACAAATGGCGGCAGATTTAAATATTCCGTAATTTTTAGGTTACCCTACATTAAGCAGTATGGAACAGATATATATCATGTTGAAAAGAAAACAAAAGCAAAAAAAATCTTAAAACATTATTAACTGATCTTCAGAAATCATGTTTTATATGGCAATTCTCTTGCGCAATGAATTATCGTTAATTATTGTGAAAAATATTGTAAACTATGCAAGCATCCTACGCTTCAAATTTAATCCACTAACGTCAGAATACTGATGCGGTATTAATTGTTCTTCCTTTTTATATTTAATAAAAGTTTCTCTTAACTTGACAAAAATGAATGGACGAGATTGAAGAATATTCGGCCCAAGCTGAACATAACATGACTATTGTGTTCACCGTCGGTCACCGTGGTCGGATAAAAACAAAGCACTTACCGATTGGGGAACACATCCGCTAGGCTGCGGCTACCAACTTCCTGTCTCCTTCTCTTTCGTGACTTCTTTCTGACGGTAACCGTGTTACACAAATTAGGGCAGCCCTACAGTGATTAGTCATATTTGAGAAAAAAAGAAAAGTGTGTTATGTGTGCTTAGCTCTATCAGCTAATCTCTATCAGTCGTAAACACAATTATGTTCTTAAGACATCGTTTGCCATAGCAAACCCGGACTCAAATCTTTTTTGTACTCATTCGGTACAAGAGATACATGTCTGCTCGTCGAATAAGCACAAACCCGATCTCTACTGTCGACCGACTTAAATCGAAAATCAACCCCTGCATGTGAGGATCTCATCTAAAAATATAAAATGTGGAATGTGTGCAAGTAGATATTGAAAAACCCAGCACAAGCGTAAGCGTAAGCGCTTATGTGGAATATCGTAGGCGAATAGCAGCCACTTAGGCGGCATGCTACGCTTACGGGTTGCTCATAAATTACAATTTTAAAGTTGAAATATTTAATTATTTGACAAGACTAACAGAATTTACGAAGTAAATAGAAATTCTTTTTTTTTTGTGCATTTTTCTCTTTTCAGGATCCACTGTACTTTGTAGAACGTGCTGTCGTAATTTATAACTATTCATTGTGTCATCATATGCGCTACGTGTTCTTCGTAGAATCTTAGTTATTTGCTTTTAT
Source organism: Glossina austeni (assembly GCA_000688735.1). Classification (NCBI taxonomy): domain Eukaryota; kingdom Metazoa; phylum Arthropoda; class Insecta; order Diptera; family Glossinidae; genus Glossina; species Glossina austeni. The sequence goes on along the minus strand of KK502404.1, from coordinate 1,418,018 downwards.
TATATTTATTTTTAATGCTCTGTTCTTAATATATAGAAAATTTAATTGATTTCGGTGCAATTGACAGGAGAGCCGTGAGGATAGCATACAGACGACTTATAAACGCAATCAAAGGAATTGAGAACTTGTATCATGTATCACAAAAATAATGAATTTAATTTTGCCCAAACTACTGAGTGTATTTGACATAAAACTTACGCCAAAGACAGCGATGTTCACAATTTCTTAAACGATGCTTTATGCTCGCGCAGAATGATAGAGAAGCAAATAAGAAAGTTATGTTCGCTTTATTGCGATTCTTTGCTAACTTTATTATCGCAAACGAATACCTTATGACAAAAATTATGGCAAAATATTTTTCTCTTAAACGTAGGTGAACGGGAACACTTCTCATTCACCTGGCTATAGGCCACGTCTCCAATCGTCTCTCACACGTTTGCAACTCTCTTTGTTTCTTCGTTAATGTCGGTTTATACGCTAATATCAGATATATACTCAAGCCTGGCATCATCAAGCTAGGGTTTGCTTCATCTCTATACGTCAATTATTATGTGTCTACCCTTGCACTACCAGTGGTTTAGGGTATAATAGTAAACGGTAAAAATCTATAATACGGATAACACATACTGCTGTGGGGTTTACCCCTTCCAGCTAGCTCATGTACAATGTCGGAACGACTACCATATATCGTGCTGAACATGCTATACATAATGCGAAGCATGTATTGACACATAATCTAAAATCCTATAATTTTCAGGCCATTCCCGCTGCCTATTCCGAGTATATACACATGCAGGTTCTATGAAGACCCGGTCACTGACATCAAAATTGTAAAGTGTTTTACTCGAGAACGAAGAATGGAACGAGGTTTCTGTAACGTCCAAATAGCGATGCGCGTAACTTAAAGGTAAGCCAATTAAAACGCTGCAGCATCGTAGAGTAGTAGTATTAAAGCAGTCTGAGGTGTTTTCCCTGACGACAACTAGGACTCATTAAGAGGGTAGAAGAGGGCAAAACAAACAGAGTTTCAAATATTTAAACATTCCAAAAACTACAATGAAGACGCACCTCTTCGGTTCCACGCGTGTAAATACTATTTTTATTCACAATACTCACTCACTCACTTTAAACCGGGAACAAATTCCCGATTATTGCCCTATTGGACAATTTATGAAATCTCCTTTTAATACACAGATGAGCAAAAAATGTGCAAAAAAGTAAGGATGAATTTTGGAAATTTCTTAAGGTAGCTTCATGTTCTGTGCGCAATGAGAAAAAGTCAGTGTGATTATGTTTGCAGGATGAACCACGAATTGAATGAATGAAATTGAGATTGAAGCGTATAAAAATTTTAACCTGTTATTTATGATTATGTTTAAATCAATTTTTTTCCGGGTAAGACGTTTTGTGTTATTTCTACACATCCGAGGAGTTTTTAAGCTTTTTTTGCTTTTTCAAAAAACTTTTTTTACGAATTTGCTACAATTACTCAAACGTGTACACATCTATATATTTCGTGGGCTATGCTATATTTTACAATAAAAGTAAATTTCTTGCATTTCTTGGTTTTTTTTTTTTTTTTTAATGCATTTTTTATACATCCATGAGTTTGTTCTCTTAATTTGGTTTTTGTTAAACATAGTTTTTCTATATAGGAAGAATGATGGTGTTGTTAACCAGAGTCGTATATATATTCGGAGGAGAGCGTCTAAAAAATGTTGATTCTTATTGTAGAGCTAGTCTTTGCAGGCCCTTAATGAGCCGACTTTTTATAATTTAAATTTCAGATGCAAGCTATAATAGCTATTCTGTCGAGTATTCTTCGTGTTAAGCTTCGCGCACCAAACAAATGTCTTGTTCCGATCATATTTGAGTGTCTTCAACGAATGCTAGCGGATAGCGGATCGTAAGAGGCCTGGGAAATAATAGCTGATTTAACTTTTCCTTCATTCAATCTTTAATAAGTGCGGACACAAAACATATACACGAAATGACGAAGCTAGTGTTCACTCCATGCGTGGACATACATTCTAACTGAAAGAATAGCATTATGCGGTAATCTTTTTGGCATAACATGCTCTACCAAAACAATTAAGTTTTCTCCCTGACTAGGCCAAGCGTACAAATAACTTTAAATAATTGAAATATTCGCCATCATTATCTATAGTGTTTTGCCACTTATTGGGAAGGTTACAGACGCTCTCCTGCTTTTAAAGCGGAATAGCCATCGATCGATTCTTGCTCATCTCAACATTATTGGGAACCGCTGATCTGCTAATTACATTTGCATCGATCTGAACAATCAGAATATAATCGGGGAGAGAGAGGCAAGTTTGGAAAATAAGCCGCAATTGGGCAAAGTTCCTGGCCAAAGCATTTGCTGCAGATCTTAACCCAAGGGGAACGAATTCATTTCCCTTTCTTCTTTATCTCTTCCGCTGTATGCAATCAAGACAAAAATTCACGCTAAAATAACCCGTTGTAACTGTAGAGCAAGCTCTTTTTGAGTGCGTACTTGATTGTCCGCTTAAATCCACATCGTTGACGAAAATTCAGTGCGCTAATCGTCCTCAAGATTACAATTTTTCGCACGAAATTTCGCAAATCTCTTTCCTACTATTTAATTTAATAATTCAGTGTATTTCCATACGTAGCCAACTTCTTCTTTTCATTTTCAAAATAAACAACGCCTACATCCGTAAATACAACTCTTTGCACTTTGCAACAAATTTCACACAGTACGAGATATTTTTGCGAACAGCTTACCTATGCAGGTGCAGCAATAGGGAAGGAAGCAGGTCATCCATGTTATTACCAAAAAGCCAAAAAGCTCAAATAATAATAAATAAGAAATTCGCAAAAGAGATTTAATGCTATACGAAGCTCTCGATCCGCGCTAGCTCGTCAAATTGTGAGCGGCCTGACCTCCCCTGAATGCGACAAAAGTAATTTCAAAAAACAATTAAAAAAATATCTTTTTTTTTTTTTTTTTTTGTTCTCATCAATGTTGAATACCTTTTTAATATAGCGTGCATGACATTTGAGCTTAATATTTTTTACGCTACTTAATACATATAAAAAATCTGATTCAAATGATTTAAATTGTGCATACACACATATATCTGCACACACAAATGGAATAACAAAATTAACATGTTTTCAATTCCTCAGCGAAAAAATGTCGAAAGATTGTCAGTTCAGAAAAAAAAAAAGCGAAAAAAAAGCGAAAAAAAATACATGGGATTATTACGTTATAATATCGTGCTGGCCCCGTTCTTTTTATTCTCTCGTTTAAACAAAGATCGATGTAATCAACAGCAATAACAGCACTAACAGCACCAACAACAACAATATATATATAGAACGATAGGAATATCAACCGATGTTCCTTATCGTTACAGGCAAGCAAACAAGCACTTAAACCAAAGCGGATTAAGATGAACAAATACAATGCTCAATACCAATGTCAATATAGCAAAGGATAAATTGAAAAGAGCGAAGTGTGCGCGGGTGTGGGCATAAGCGTAAGCCTCGGTGTCTCACTTTATACTATCATTCGTTTATTCCTTCATTCACCGCCAACTTATTGTACGTTAATGTTGGCGAATTGATCGACTTGTGTGTGTGTGTGCCTGTAAGCCATAGAAAATATTGAATTCACAATAACGCCGACGACAATTTATTGTATAATAAATTATGAAATATAATAATTTGAGTTCATGTGACAGTCTTTGTTTTTTCCCTTTTGCGGCCACTGTTATTGTTGCTATTGTTGTAGAAATTCAATCATTTAATAACAACGCATTTTTTAGTGTAAATATTAATGATGATAAAGTGCTTTTATTATGAAACAAATACAAATATAAACACATATGAAATGCAAGTGTAGCTCAATGCAATGAAGTAAAATGGAAAGCAAAAGATTGTGACAAAGCAAAAAAGAAAAAAAACGTATTTAATAGGTTTGTAATGACTAAAGTGATTACCTTGCAATTATTATACTTTAATTGATGCTTTTGTTTGTAGCTCAACTTAGCTTATTTTCATCCCTTCCCTTAGAAGTAAAAATCGAAGCCCACGAATAAGAGCAAACGCATTATTACTTGATAGAAGACAAATTCTTCTCACGGATATTTGTGCCCGACACCATTTGCGGCATAAAACAATGTTAAGTTTATGCAAAACGAATGGAAATGAACCCACCTTCTGCTTTCCTAAGCTCTTCAGAGTCAAAGTCAGGTGAGTCTCTATGTCGATCCATACAATACATATTTATACACATTTATTTCGTATGCATTTTGCAGACACTAATTTTCGAGATCTTTTCATCAAATTTGGTACACTGATGTATTCTTGCCCAAGAACGAAGACTATTGAAAGCAAGTAAGAGCATTACAGTCGGGCAAGGCCGCCTATTAGATGATACCTCACGCCACTTCGTCTACGACAGTTACTGGCTTTCACTGGCTTTTGTAATAATACACCAAAAATGCCGCATCATTTTCTTGCAAAGGCATTCTTTTTGTAAATGCCCGTGTACTGAAGGAATCCTTATGTATAATATATAATATGGTCCAAATTCGGTACCGTTGATTTCTATATCAATTGACTATTACGAACTCATTTTCGCCATGACATATAAACCATATAAAGACTCCGATTTCGTAGGAACGGTTATAGGAGGTTATAGGAGGGTTCAAAAAATTGCCCCAGCCGCAATACTGTTATAGAGGGAGTTCTGTCGGGAAATTTTACAAATTGTAATTTTTTTTTTTCGTTAGAAAAAATGGACCGATACAAACCATTTTGAATAGCATTCAAAATGTCCTTTGATCAAAACAATCCGTGTAACAAATTTCGGCCAAATTTCTCAAAAATTGCAGCATGCAACTTGAACCGAAATTTATTTGACCAAAGATCAAACGGACTAACAGACAGACGGACGGACAGACAGGCTTAGATCGACTCACAGAATGATTCTTAAGCGATCGATGTAATAAAGCTTGGACCTACTTTAAGCCCTTCTGCGTCGTACATACGTCCGCGTAAATTTAATATACACTGTGCCACATGTGGTCATAAACTTTACAAAATAGCGTCCAGAAATACAGGTTGAAAACTCACGTCCAGGCGCAACATAAAGATAAATGGAAGATTGCATAGGTGTAAAACAAGGACAAAGGACATACTATCGTACAAATATATTGGAAGCAACGACCACAATAAGCTTCTGGACACTTACGATGTATACCTTGGCTAACGCGCTAACGGGAAAAATGTTCATTAAAATTCATGAAATGTGCGGACTTCGATTGTGGTTATCTTCCTTGCCCGCTACGTTACTACCGACACTTACAGCAATCAAATCAAAGTTCTATTCAAAGCCGGACCCCTTTCGCTTTCGCTGCAAAAATCGACCATTACATGTAGACCGATGAAACGTTGTCAGACATTCTGAAGAAACTTGCAATGTGCGTGTATGCGTGTGTGTGTGTGATATAGAACACATTCGCGCATTTCAGTTTGAAATTGTTCTGCAAAATTATGCTCAAATGGAATATCTGTGCTTGAGTTTATGTGGATAGCTGCTGTAACTGCCAGTTGTTATCGGAAAAGTTTTCAATCTAACAAACATTTTTTCACCTACAGTAGGTGGCTTTGCGAGAGAACTCGAAGCTGTTATTAGAATAACTTCTTTCGAACTAATAATCGATTTCTCAAATATTAGACTCTCGCGATGCAAGCCTTCCCACTACAAAGCTCGAAAATAAGACGAACGTATGCACATACCTCATTAAACTTAAACATAAACACATATTTTTGTACAAACGTAATGGACAATTTAGTATATCACTGTTGTTATCATGCCTTGAGCCCCGACAAGAAGCCTGCTAAGAAGTTTTATTAGAATAGTTAAATAAAAACGATGACGTTTATATATTACATATATTATATATAACATTAGGCATGAGAGTCAGTCAGTCAGTCAGTTAGGGCTCTTTTCCGTAAAAAAGAAAAAGAAAAAGAGAAACAAAAGAAAAAATTAAACAACTATAATAACAAGAAACGTCATGCATCGCTTGAACAAACAATGGCGATAAGTGTATAAAAACTAAAGGGTATTTGCGGTAAAGTAATGTAAGCGAGTGTACTTGGTAATGCGGTGGGAGTATATTTATATATAGGTATATATAAATATGTATTTATGTGCTTCGTGTGTACCCAGAGTAATATTTCAATCAAAACAAGAAATAAATTACAGACTTCAGTAGCACACCACACAGCCCGATTTGTACTTAAATGAACTTCAAGGAAATGTACTTGAACTGTAAGTGAAAAGAAAGTATTAAACTTACTCTTGCATAGATACAAATGTACACACACGTAGCTGTATATGCAAGTATAACTACATGAACATTAAGTACTTCACATTATTTGCATATAACGAAAAAAGTTAAATGAATGTCTGCCTTAACAAAAAACAACAATAACAATAATGCTTGCAATCTAAGAAAAGAGATACAAAAAAACAAAAACAAAAGCAAACAGCGCTGGAAAATAAAGTTGCTGGAAAATTATAAAACTCAAACACACACATATATATATATATATAGCTTATTCAACAGCATTTTCATTCCTTAGGCTACAATGATAACGACGTTAAAGACATTTAAGTGGAAGGCTTCGTTTATAGTGTAGAAGCAGTTTGATTTTTTTAAGATTTTTTTCGTAAGATATCAAGCTGTGTTGGTTAAATTTTCTACTGTTGCTTAGTCATTCATTTAGTCTGATGGTAGTGATGCATTAGCAATAGCTGAGTGGCTAGACATGCAGCCTATCACTTACAAATGCATCAATTTTCAACTAAAACCTAAAACAAACTCTTCTCAAATTGTTGTCTGCAATAAGTCACAAACCGGTAAAACACCTCGAAACGAATCTTGAACCGCCTTTACATCTAAGTAGTTCACTACCTGAAATCTAACGAGTTTCTTCGATAACCGATAAATTGGTATACTCATCGGTACTTTCAATTTAATCGTTCATTCACCTTGATATGCCTTTGATATCAGGACAGCAAGAGAAATTTCTGCTTAATTGCCGGTTATTTCGACTTTCCCGTTAAAACATTTACCGTTAAGTATTAATGATATCTATCCCTACAATCGATTTGTAGAACTGAAACAAGATTGACGAACGCCATGGTAGGCGTAAAAACATATTATCGGTTTGGCCAGTCGCCAGTCGCTAGGCGATCTTTGGCGTCATATAGCATGCAATAGTAATCAGATGGGGTTATAGTGACTACCATTTGTTTTGTTCCCCGCTAAAGTTAGTTCGCGTATGCGATTCAAACGAGAACTATAAAAATTATTTGGCGAATCATCGATGAAGCACAGAAATTTTACATCGATCAAATTATGATATTATCCGAAAAATAGCAAACATATATAGATTTGAGATAAGCGTCATTGTTTATTTTAATAAATTTCATTTCATGAATAAAAGAAAAAAATTTAACAAGAAACCATTCAATCTAACCGATAATCTTAAGTACTAGTACTCATCCTCCTTTTAGTCTTAGAATTTAATTTTTTAATTATACTAATAATAATAATAATAATAATAATAATAAAATAATGATAAAATAATGATAAAAGAATCTCTTAATGATTTTTCCCCAAACTGTATAGCATGCACTGTATAGATTATTACAAAACATAGAACGATCCGAACATATTTTATGAAAATACTTTATACGTAAAGAAAAGAAATATTTATGTATTACTGTTGTAAATATGTATAATAATAGGCTGTTTATGTATTTGCTTATGACTACAGAGTAGCTCACACATATACACATATGTTTATAACGGAAAAAAAAAAAAAACATTTCGCCCAAACGATTATGGTTTTTAGTCAAATCTAAACACAGCTAAAACAGCTTGAGTGTGTACTTATAGAAAAAGTGATTAGACGTTATAGGATAGACTTATATATATATGGGAAAATTCTCTTAACAGCTTATGCTACCAACATATATATTTTCGAATAGTTTCATAAACAAAACATATTATTATTATCAAATGGAACGCATACACAAAGCAGCAGAACAAACAAGTTCAAGAAACTTTTCAATTTCAGCAGAACAGAACGTTATAATAATAAGTAAGCATGTGTAAGAGAACGTAAGGATATTTATACATCAGGGTTTCCTAAATATATTATGATGAACGAAATCTTTTAAAAAAATTCAGAATGGAGAGACAATTTAAAAAAACTATTCAAGTAGAGGTACATTTGTGGAACCCGTTCACCACATGCAGAGAAATATTTTTCAAAACTTCCTCTGTTTTTTTCTTTTCTTTTCCGCTAAGAAAACCATAAAAATCGATGTCATATGCAATCGCTTAGACCGACAAGCAAATCTATAGAAACCGATTTTTGTACTTATGATCGGAACCTGATAAATTTACTCCTCGAGTGGTATCACTCAGTCGTTTCGTTTGTTCTTCTTCTTGCTTTTCGTTATAGTTCTCATGCAAAGGAAAATTCCGCGAAATGCTTTGCGTGGCCGATGTCCGATCTTCATTTACTTGGCCATGCTGTTTCTTTTTGATACTAAAATCTGTCACAGCCTAGCGCATACTATAATACATACATAAGGGAAGGGTAGATGCTTTAACAATTTTATCCATTAACCCTTTTATGTACATCCAAGATATATTGAAGATCGTGAGAGATACTTTAAAATAGCTTATACGATGCTTTCTAATCGTTGGCTCGCGCCAAGAAGACGCAACATTAAAAGGAATGACGAATAATTTACGTAGACGGCCGGGCAGACGATCCCAAACGACGAAATTTATGAGCGGTAAATACAACAGCAGAGCCAGATCAGCCAAATTTAATGATTACGCGCTGCTCTCAGAAGTCATGCTTGAACTAAGATGAATGGCTTGGAACTGCCTGTATACAGGTCATGCTCCTTTAAGAGCCCAAGCCGAGCGAACAGTATCCGTAAAGTAAATTTCAGCGCAAATACTTTAAACAGGAGAGAGAAAGATTTTCTTTGTAAGCACCTACTTGTCCTGACTATAGCGCCCACTTTGATCTCAATTGGTTCCGTGCTAGGTAAACCTGCCGCGTCTCTATTCACAAAAACTGGCTGCTGGAAGCGTAGCAAAGGCGGTTAGTCGAGCGCCTTTTTCAACAAAATCGAACACTATTCATAATAATCAACGAGCAACCAATGAAATGCTTGATGGATAAGCAATTCCAGGGATAAACTACTCTGCGGCAATAAGGCGTAATGCTTGATGGAATGGAAAAAAGAATAGTTAAAAAGTTAACTTCTTTTAGAGCGCGCATCCACTAAATGTAAAATACCCCGCCTATAAAATCGAAAAGCGCTTGAATAAACTTCAAAAATTTCGATACTTATGACAATGCAATAATTTTAGTATTAGCTTTAGCTAAGAGCACAGCGATCTGTGCTGTCTGCTAAGAATGCGAACCAAATTAGTTATCATTTGACATTTGAATTAAAAAGAAAAATTTCATTGCTAGCTGTACATCACGTCCGCAGCGTTATACCCGTGGACATGTAATGGGGGTCCCGCGATGAGGGAGTTCAGAGTCGCTTTTAAATAAAATCTTCGTTTACTTATAGATAAACGTCTGGCTTTTTGATTTGCCCTTAGATCCTTTTTACATATTATGACCGAGACGCCCTTTTAAACTGTTTCAATATTGAGTTGCGTTTGTTTGCGAAAAGGTTAAAAGCGCACGCACCCACACACACACACACACACACCCACACACATGCATGCATACACAGAACATATAACAACACATTTAAAAAGATTCAAATACAAACTCTTACACACACGGTTACACAAATAATTTATGGCAATATGTATGTAATACAAGCTGTCAGAAAATGCATTAATTTAGAAATTATATATATATATATATAAGAAGAAAAGTTCTCGGCTCTCTATAGTTATAATATTTCGACATTTTCTTTTTTGCTTATGGGTTTAATTCTAATACAATTTTACATTATTTTAAATTATTTAATTTATGGTCATAACTTATTTATTTAAAATAAATATTGATTATGTACATATTCCTAGCTGTGTGTGTAAGTATTGCCAAGATATGTGTATAAGTTTTTTCTCGTGTTGACATACAATATATCCTTATTCGGCTGCCGGTTTTATTATGCTTTCAAACCATTTCGTTAAATTGTTGTTATATTCGATTTTATTTTAACCTTAGGCTCTAGATCATCATCAAAAGTCTAATGTATGTTTATGCGTTTGTGCTTAATTGTTTGCCTGTTTGATTGGTTGTATATTTGTTGTTGGATGTTTACACGTTCGCATACATATTTTGGGGATAAATTTTCCATGTTTACCGTTTACATAACTCTATTTGCCAACAGTATGATTAATGTATAAAATTTTTATTTATTTAAACTAAATTTAATATCAATTTACAACGCTTGAATAAATATTGAAAAAATAACAAAACAAAATTAAAACAATCAAGTAAATGAAAACAATTATGCTTCACAATTATAGTCAATGATTAAATGAGAATGAAACAATCGGACATCTGTACGAAGCAATATTAATATGGACCTTAGGTCTTCTCATAACAAGCCATCACCAACTTTAGATTATAACCTATTATTGTAGTATGGCAACTCCGGTATCCACCTTCATGTATCACATTCTGCCAGTAACCGCATAGATATATACGTTACGGACTCCACACACACTTTGACCAATAACTCTAGTAGCTCTAAGGAGCTACTCATCTTATTATAAATGTACCTTTATAAAGCTCTTGTGTCATTTTGATCATTTGCTTATAATTTACAATCAATCTAATGGCGGAAAATTTGAATTTCTCCGTTCTCTTCCGTATCTTTCAAAGTCAACGTTGACTTTAAAAGTACGACACTCAGGCAATTCTTCTCTGCCTAAAGCCATTATATATCTGTGCTTTGGCGACTTTAAACGACATCTTTCAAGCGCCGATGATAGGCAATGCTGTGGATCCCCAAAAGTCTTAATCAGATTGGAAAAATATTGAAAATCATTCTCAACAATTGAAAAAAGATGTTTCCAGAGATAAGTGAATTCCTAAAGATACCAAGAGGCCTCGCATTCACACAACTCTGTATTTAAATTTGCGTATGCGAAAAGTGTTTTGCAAGTTGGTATCACATTTGCTCATAGTGGAAGAAATGCGTCGTGTCGCAAGTCGATGGCGAGAATATCAAAATTACACGAATGGAAATTCGAAATTTTGTCCCATTCATTGTTTCATTCTCCAGCTATGGGCCCCGACGACTGTTTTCTTTTTGCAAATTGCAAAGATCCACTGTAGGTAACGACATATCCAATGATGAAGATTATTCCGACGATTTTCAAAAAGCATCGAAATATTGGATCAATGATATCATTCTTGATGAAGACTCCTTTGATGAATAAAATCGAATTTTGGAGAAAATAGAAAATTGTATTCGCTTGGGGCGGAATCTTGTATACATATTTTATATAGAGATCGAGGGATATATAGATTGGCATACTCCATAATATTGGATGGCCGTGGCCAATATTTTCTATTCTTGTAGACCAATTTTGTAGTGACTTATGTCGTGTATCTGTCGTAATTTATGACAGGGAGGCAAAAAACATGGGGAACTAAATATATCTACAGGTTTGGTTCTTTGACCCATTTGGGCCATTTCCAGACCCTTTCGCAAATTCATAGGCGATGCCTTCGTGCCTAGTGCCGTCTTGTATCTCCCACAAATACTACAAAGATGGGTAGACAGGCACATGCACAGATGAACGGAAGGACATACTTATGTGTATACCGAATGTGTAATTGGCCATAAATTTATACGCTTTATAGGGGAAGCTTGCGAAGCTTGCTTCTGAAGGTTATAAAGGTACGGAAAGAAGGAAATGAAATTTTCATATATTATAATATTAGATAGGCGCGGTCAATTTTCAATTTTATAGATTATTTTATCTTCCTTCAAGGGTTCGAGAATAATATCCGAAACATTTTATAGGTTAAAAGCGCGAATTTTCCAGTACAGTTTCTACCTTTTTTCTTTTCGTTTTTCTCCAAGCCATTTCCCTTTTTGAGCTTGTAAGAGCTATTGTGCCATCACGTTGTTTCTAAAATACTATTAAACAAACTTTCTTTAATTACTTTACCAAGCGCATAAATATCTATATAAAGTTGTTTCAGTTGTAAACCGATGAGTCTTTTGTAAGTAAATTGGAGAAAATGATTACATATTTATCTGGTCGCATAATAGCCATACGCCGTAATGTGGTGCAAATTGCAGCCAGTAATATGTCCCTCTGTCAAAATACGCTGACAAAAATGCTATTTTATGTCACACGGGTAATTGTGTCACTGTGACGAGTATTGTGCCTTCTTCCGAAGGCTTCAATTTGTTAGACATTGCGGACGAGGAGTGATGTTTTTTATATTTCACTTGTGAAATTCCACGAAAGCTATATGCAATCATTTTAAGTATATGTCTTATGCGAACAGGAAAGTAGAAGAACAGAAAATGCGGAAATTTTTCCTCACAATTGTTTCAACTTTTTCAACGCGGACTTGAAAATTGTAGTTATGCAAAGTAAATTAAGTGTATATATGTAAATATGTTTCAAACTTTTTCATATTCAAAAAGTCTTATGTCAGCTACTTTCAAAGAAAATATTACTGGTTTTTGAAAATTACGAATACACAAAGCCATGTCACAAATCACTGTTAGTTAACTTTTGACTGTTTATCATATTTCTGATCAGAAAATTCTTTATTTCCTAAGACTTACACAATTTTCAATGTTCGAAGACATCTTCGCTTTTCTTTGCAATTTTTTTTTTATAGCTTAGTTCGATGCAAAAACATAATAATGGAGGGGAAGTTGAAGAAGAAGCAATTTAAAATGGCTACTATGTAGTAGTACAGTAGTACAGTAGTACAGTACAGTACAGTAGTACAGTACAGTACAGTAGTACAGTAGTATGTATGATATATCTCAGCAAAAGAATGCATCGAATGAGTAGTTCGATGCGAACCATGTACAAGAGTGTTTGCCCTGGGGCCGCAACTCGTCGATGTACCAAATTATTCAGGAAATTGCAACCTATTCATTGAAAACCAGAGTAAAAGAGGGGGGGACAGGCCGACAGATAAGTTTAAGCAGAAAATGATTCTGAATCGATGGGTATAATAACACCCTTCTGGACGTTAGATACATCCGCGCAAACTTAGTGTACTTAGTACGACAAGTGATGTAGGGTATAATCAATAGGAGACTTAACATCGTTCAAAGATTAATTAAAACATATTTATTTAAATAAAACCCTATTTTCGAAAGTCCAGCAAGAAGTGCAAATCAAATAATGGTAAATGTTGGGCGGTAATAGTATCTGGATAAGATGCAAAGAAAAGTGTTTGTTCCAATAGACAATTGATCCAAATTAGTATCCATCGCCAGACACTACACTGCTCCCAGAGAATATGAATTCGGTTTGGAAAGATAAACTGATTTGTTTAAGGGCTGCCCATGAGAGGAAATATGTTTTCGGTTATTGTGGTAAAAAATGGAGGGACGAAATTATCCGCAAAAAGATGAACTAACATCTTCTAAATACAGCAGGAAGGCTAACGCGTTCTACTTCTACATTATAAATAACGACTGCGAATGAGCCGACTTCGTCCACGTACGTTCGCGTCATCTGAATAATGATTTCTTGGACATCGAATATCGTAGCGCATACCTTCTTCCTCGCCCATCACTATTCAGCCGTGCTCTCCTTCGAAATAAGTAAAAAATATAACGCTTTGCCCTTTTAGCATTTTTTGGCACAAAACCCAATTTATTGAATTCTCCGAAAAGCGGTGTTATGCACACTTCCACTGGATGCGTTCTACTGGTGCGTCAGGCTCAAAAATCGTGCTTTACACGGTCACAAGGTCACAGCTGTAATAAATTCTCACAGCGAAAACAACGTCATCTCTTTGTCAAATATGTGTTTCATACTTCCGCATCTATAACTACATCATAGGTATCCAGAATATTAGTAAGAAGCTTGAGTATCATCAGTGAATGCAAAACGTTCACCAGAAGCAAAATTAAAAGGGGTAAGTAAGTCATTCACATATAAAATGAATGCTAATAATAGATCAATGACTAAACACTGAGGAACACCGCTACGCACAATTAGTCCACGAGACTTAAGTAGCACCTAACGGCCCACATTACAAACGGTTTGGCATGTATAATTCAATCACCGTAGAACTTGACTGTGATCAACAATTATTTCACCGCACACAAAGGTAAAAGCACGGCAAGCAATGCTATGTAGTAGCGATTGACTGAGCATAGCGATTAAATCGCTGTCGGTAATTAAGAAAATATTAAGTAGCGACTTCGAGTATTACATAACATTGCTATGAGTAGGTAATGAATTGTAGATAGCGAAGATATTGCGTCTCCGCATTTAGGCGGAGATTGAATATTACTTGTGAGAGCGGCAAGCACAAATCCTCTCGAGAAAAACTACGTAACCTTTCTTTCCCCCTTTTCTACATAGGCATATATGACATTTTAAGTACTTTCAGGAGTCCGATTGCGACAAATAAAGACCGCATTTTCGACCCTCTGTTGTTACACACAGCCTTCGCTGTGTACTATTAAATAACACCAATGGGATAAACTTAAGGTGTATCCATTTTTCCCTTTGGTGTTCGCACTATCACGAGTACACAATATTTTTGCTTTCGTGTTCTTGATCAGCTCTTAATAAGTTGGACGCCGACGGTTCACTAATAAAAACAAATACACTTTTTTGCGCAAATTTTTTTTCTAGCACATATCTAAACAACCATTTGTCTACCTTAACTTTGACAATGTCTGACAGAATGTATACAGAAGAAAAACACAATTGAGAAAGCGGCCGCATTCCTCACAATGCAGATTTAATTGTTACTCTTTTTGCACGGTTTTTTGGGAAAATATTTACACGTTTCTCATCGTACACGATATTCTAGGATTGTCGAACATATCCCCAAATTTACCATACGTCACACGTACTTCTTTACACGATTTTTTTTTGCACGGTTTTCTAAGGTATATATCGAACGTTTAAAAAAAAATTTTTAATAAATTTTTAATCACTTTAGGTTCCTGGATGAAATTAGAACTGCCCGTCTTGACATTCTTGCACTTTTAGAATCATTGTAAAATCATAAAATTGACCACAACGAACTGAAACTTTGTATGTATGTTCTTACTTGATGACGTGGTAAAATTATGAATTTAAAAATCACAGCTACAGTTTACGGAACAGACTTAGCCTCTTCCTTCGCAACAGATATTGACATATAAGTCGTCACATCTAAAGCTTACTCAAGCATAACACGAAAAAAGCTGAAGTACGTTACTTGGGGAAGATATTTCGGATGAAAGGCCATGGACAATTTCACTATAATAATGGCTTCTGATTGGCCAGCTGGCAAATCCGCGATTAAAAATCTCCGTGATGGTAAAAAAGATTCGTGCAAAGAGCAATTATTCGGCCGAATTAAGGGAAGAAACGCGGAAAAATTTATTGCGACGCGACTTCACGCTCAACAAGTTTTTACGTTTTCTTAACGTTCTCATAAAACGGTACCTTGTGTTGGTATTAAATCAGCCATCTACGATTTGCTCTAAGCTAGGGTCTAGATGTCCTTCGGTTTCTATTTATGTCTCCCTCTCTGTCTCTCCCATTCTTATTTCGGTTAATTTTCTGTATGCAAACTATTTTCATTCCTTGTTTTTCACTCCATTTTGAAAATCCATATACCTTCATACTTATGTCTACATACCCTGGCATTTGCGTAATGCGGCTTTACACAATTAGATTTCTTGTAAATCTCATATTACTAGATTTCTGGGTACGAGTCTCCTCTCATATTGTAAACAGAAGTAAAGTCGAAGTCGATTGCTCCACTATGTTATACATATTTCAGCCGGCTGTATAATCATAAACCATTTACTGTAACTTTACTGAAGTAAGGCTTTACGAAGTTACCTTTACGTACATAATGACAAGCGAAGGAGACCAGCAGAGACAGAACGGTTGGGAGTGAAAGAGAAAAGGATAGACGATGAAGAGAGAAAGAGCAAGAAAAAGAGCTGTACAGCATGTATATATGATATATAATCTCATCTTATGTGTTCATTTGACTCTCATATTATATTCGATAAATCCCATCATTTACAATATATACATATGTATACATATTTGTATGTGTGTGTATATGTATGGGTATTTATATGAATATATGTGTGCGTGCTACATACGTACCACATACGTACGTACGATATTTAATTCGTTGCTTTCCTGTCGTAGTAAATCGATATCAAGGATATAATTGGGTTGGTTTGTAAATACTAAGTATAAGCGATTTTGTGTCCCTATTGGGAATTTTCTTTCATTTAAAGTAATGGTAAACATATAAAAACATACAAACACATGTGCAAAATGACTATTTACATGTGTGGGTAGTTAAGCGTAAAACCAATCTAAAGTAAAGTCAAATTTATACCCTTTTGATTACCAAATCCATATATAGACACATACGCGTAGACACATAAAAGCTCGAATACAATCTAATATATAGACAAGCGTTGACACTATGGAAAATACATACACATACACATATAGATGCTTATAATCTGGTAGAGATTTTTAAGCAAATATGTCACAAACGGTCGAGAAATATTTTGTCTGGCCGTCTACGATGTGTGTGCGTGTGTTTTGCTAAAACTCTTCACATATGTAATAAACTCATAACAGTCAACATCATAAACTATGTGCGTATATTGAAATATCTCACTATGCAATCTATTCACACATGTATGAAATTCCTGTTGCCACCGTAGTCCCGTGTTGTTGACTACTTTCATCATGTTTTCGGAGCCTTCCTTAATTTTTTGTCAAATTGACTTTGAAAACATATAAAAATATCAATATTTTATGAGCAGATTTCTTCCTGCTCCTTATTGTTGCTATCTGTTTTCATATCCTTTTATCCTTTTCAATCCTTTGATTGCATTATTGTGATTGTATGGCTATTCAAGAAAAGGTTGTTTTCGGGCTAAATTACATTTGTAAAGATTTCTGTTTTCTATTTATTTTCTTCCCCCTTTTCCTCTCTTTTTTATGGGTGATATCATGCGGTTGATGTCATGCATTGTTATGATTTTTCGATACGTCTCACGCTACACTCGCTTGAAAACAGCGGAAAGTTCGGAGGCTATTAAAATTATGACATGTTTTCACATAGTCATCGGCCTGTCTGAACTTAACCTTAAGATCAAATAATAATCTTTGCGCTGTGCAAGGATGGAAATGCTGCTTGTAAAGCACCGTTCATAGCGTACAAGTCTGCCGCAAAACTTCAAATTCCCTTAAATTCATTTTTTCTGCCTTTTTTGTAATGTCAGCCGTAGGTTAAACGTGCTTTTTGGCTTTTACAACCGTGTCAGATCAATTTTTCAAATGAAATTGACAAGTGAAAGTGTACAGTAGCTTTGTAACCTCATGGTAAATCAAAACGTATTTATTCCTTAATGGATTCTCCTTTAAGCTTCACATATTTCTCTCAACGTGCTTCAAACTCTCTACTATTCACTTAAGTTGTCCGCTATGAGTGTTTTGCGAAAACGAAAAACGCTTAAAACGTAGAGATTTTCTTTTTCAAAAGTGGAAACTGTGGGACTGTAAGACTACAAGTTAAGAAGTGTAAGCATATTTTCTGAATATGCTTGATACTCTTTTTGAATCCGACTTCCTTTAAGATCAAACACTTGACAGATGTCCTATAGATGAGCATGGCCAGAAAAGATTATATTTAGATAAACGAAAGCGGGAAGGGGAGGTGGTGTCACTCGAACTTATGAACATATCTAACTCTTTATTTTTCAAGTGCCAAGATTTCTTGGATATTTTCTCAAGATAGGTGTACTTACGTCCACATAAAGCAAATCCCATATTCTTTTCATTGTAAAGTAAAATGCCGTGTTCTCTGTTATATATCTGAGAAACATTTTCCCTTTACTTTAAAGCAGCAATGGGCAATCACCGGCCCGGTCTAAATTTTCCAATAATTCGCTTAACTTTCGCAAAGCAATGCTGCAAATACATTGTGTCTGCCTACACAAGCGGACCCCTGTATGCCTTCCGCAGTGATTGAAAATTAAAATCGGCCCGTTGACAAAAAAGCTTGTCCACGTCTGTTCTAAAAGCTAATATTAACTCCAATCGGAAAGACAATTGCCTTCCATAGTCCGCTTTTGTTTTATTCCAAACCAACAAAATTATCTGTAGCACAACCTTTTATGTCAACTTTGGTCCCTGCTTCTGCTAATAAGGGTTTGGCTCGTTTTCGATGAGAGGTTGCCTGGATTATTACTCATAAAATCCAGCAAATAAATCTACAAAAATTTTAAAGGACATCCTATGGGCGATGCAGCAGTATCTTTACAAAAATGGGCGAAATTGATCTCGCCTAGAGGCAAGTAAATTTTTAATCAATTTATTCGGAATACATGACTATGAATTGTCTGTCCATCGACCCGTCTGCCCAACAGTGTAGTATCTGTGGTAAACATTCTCCCGCCCGCAAATAAATAATGATATCGCCCCTAAGTTCGCAAAAAGGTTTGAAAATGACACAGACAGACGGTACAGATTTCCCAAAAAGTATGCTACAAAAATAGAAAGTATTCGCCACGCCTACCCAATATAATGGAGCAGGTCGGTTTATATCTTCTCCTTTTTTTCACTCATTTATATTGTTACAAACTTCCGCTTTTCCAAGATACGGTTCGTCGTATCAGATCGTAGATCGTGGATATTGAAAAGAAAATGCACTTCAAAGCTTTATTATGTTCCTAAATGTAGAATTATCTACAATTTATTATTTATTTTGTTTTTAACGATACTTCTTGACTGCTCAACACAACTATTATTATTCTTTACTTGAATATTCTCTTGCAACCAGCAAATAGTCTTCCGCAAATAGTCTACTTATGTACATTTTTACAAGCATATTACGATCACCTAACTTCATGGCTTCATTTTTAATCCGCTAACCTGCTTTTCTGCCAATCGTTTTCCTCGGCCGGCAGCTGTATGACGCGCCGCGCCTGTGCATCTGGGTTTTTCCCCGTCTGTTTTCCTGCCAATCTTTCTCGTCGGCCGGCACCGGCATGACGTGCCGCGAATATGCCCTAAGGAATTTATTGCTTACGAAAATCAATTAGTTAGCATTAACTGGATTTGGGATTTTCGTAACGATATGATGACGACATAAATGAAAATATAATTTTCACACCTTTTTGTTTTTTTGATAAATTTTAAGCTGATATCTCTTTAGTGCACACATCTGCGCAAATGGACAGGCATGCGCATATATACGGACAGTCATACCCAATTGAATTTATTATTTATCAAAAATGCATTTGCTTTATAGAGTGGCTAAAGCCTGCTTCTGGATGGTACAAACCTTTTGACAAGATTTGAAAGTGATTACAAACATGTTTAAACTGCCCGCAAGTAGCTTTATGGGAACGCAAAGCATAACCAACATAGGTTTTGCAAAATTTCGTTGCACAGATTTTAATTTTAAAGACGCTCATCTCTTCATCAACCGCTCAACCAGCGCTGCTCAATTCAAATGAAATAAATTCTGTAATTCACTTCAACAGGTATTTGATGGCTGGAAGGAACTTTTCACAATTCTTACACATGCTTGTGCTATATACAGGATATGTACGCAAAAGCAGGAGTCGATTTGCGCTTTTCCGACACTCTGTCCGCATGTATTCTTTAGGATCGTTCTTCTTCTTCCTTGTTATTCATCCAACGCGAAGGATTGAAAATTTCTTAAGCAACATAAATGTGCGTAAGCAATTTTTTTACAAAAGTTTTAAAAATACTTTAAAGAAATGTGTTTATCTACTACCGGAGAAAAAATTTATATATCAAAAAAAAATATTTTTGATTTTTTTTTCACCATAAACAAGCAAAAAACTTTAAAGTCAGGCAAGGTCGGTCATTCAACACACTACACCTCTTCTAATAAATATTTTCTTCAGCATACAAATGCTTACCTTTCAGAGAGAAATCCTTATTCGATATGGATACCAACACGTAACCGAAATGGTCTAAAATTGATCACAATTTTTTTTTATATCAAGAATGCGTTATTCTTCAAAATCCTTAGTAGAAGAAAGCATGCTTTTCGAAAGGGCTATATATGAGAAGCCGCGCTACAACGGAGGCGCCTTTATCCAAACATATTGTGTGAGATTGCATTTCTGGATCAAGTTTCATTACAATATTCTAAAAATTCAATTTTATGGTCTTTTTAAAAGATTTCTTCTTTATGAACACCTTCAATTGGGAGGCAGTCCAAAAAATGTTCCCATCCCCCTGAGTATTGCTTTCTATTCACTTTTACCAAGAAACGGGGAAAATTGAAATTTTTTGTAATCATATAGGGATTTTTTTCAGAATAAGAAGAGATATTGTCAACATGGTCCGAGCCATTGTATTTTCAACAGCGGTCGCCACCGTACTCAAAAGCGTCAGCGTAAAAAAATTCCGGCAAAAATTTGCGATGCGCAAATTTCAAGCAGAAATTTATGGGCAGAACATACTATAATGGACAGACAGAGGGACGCCAAATGACTGTATCGGTGAGTGTAGTAAAATATGGATCCATTTTAAGTGTTCCTGGGTATTACATACATTGGCACAACTTTAACATACTCTGTACACCGGGTGGTGTAGAATATAATAAATAAATAAAATTTTAGAAAAAAATTATGAAAGCATTTCAAAAACCTACTTAAACACTTACACGCATGTAAATATAAATGCGTAAATTTACAAATGCACCTGTCAGAGAAGTTGCAGGAAATTTCGCCCCTTAAAGGTAAAAAGTTTCCAGTTATTTGTACCTGTTTGATAGGTGTATGTGAAGCTGTGTATGATGTATGTTTTTGAAGGCAACTTTGACTTTTTACAGTGAAAACTATGCATTTGCACGTAGCCACTCACACATATGCGCATAAACGCATATTTATGTATATATTTATGTATCTGCATATAAATAAACAAATACGAGAGCATACATAGTATATATTTATATATATATATATATAGATGTGTATAATATGCGCCTATATACTATTTTGTGTATACATCTGTGCGTGTATATATATATATATATATATATATATATATGTACAATAAATCAGTCAATAATTTGCGGAACTAAGGAAGAAGAAAAATAAAGGTTAAAAAACCTTGCCACGTCACTCAATTTATTTCTCCCACCTTCGGCATTGTCTGCGTTCAGCATTATCGGTGCCCATGCGTCCTCCCATACGAAACCCATAATGTGTTGATTGCGATGGAAAAAGGCTGCCCACAATATGTTTCAGCTCAATGCTGGATGTGAAAGGGAAACTCGAATGTTTCTATTGCTTCGAAACTAACAGAAGCCGCGTCACTAGGGCACATGTAAAGCATAAATGAATAATCGAGATGGCATGAAATTCTGAGAAATGTCGTTAGAGAATCGGCTCTTCTTCAGAAAGTGTCTATGAAAAATTACAGCTACGTGCCATTCCCGATAATTACTGACCGATATTCTATACTATATATATACATATACGGGAATTTATTATATACACATTAAATAAGATTTATGTTCAAAGCCGTAGTTTGTAAATAATATGAACCATCATGTGCACGTAGACCTGGCTATGTATTCGTAATAAAATATTGTTGCAAACATTTTTTAGATGAGCGACTAATTTTTTTTTTTTTTCCGCCTGGCCTGGCCACATATGTGAACGGTGCGTCAAGCGGGTGTTGGTTGATGGCCTTTAAGCCAATTTACTAAAATTTATTTATCTTCAAATATATGCACATTTAATAATATATACGCATGCATATGTATATACATAATGCATATTAATTCACTGAGTAGTTTTGGTCGAGATTCGTTTTTTAAAGTAAACTTTTACAAATTTTATTTAATGTTCTCATTTAATTATTAAATTTAAATTATGTTATCTTCGTAAAAATTTGGAGTAACATTTTAACTGTTTTTTTTCATAATTCAATAAAAACATTTTGTTTACTCACAATAAAATTTAAATAAAATTTATTTTGCAGATCTGCAATATATGGGGACAAAAAATATCCGAATGACTTCCTTTTTTTTTTTTTTTTTTTTTTTTTTTTATTCATTATACTATGACAAATATTCGCAAATAAAATCGTATATAATAAAAACAACAACAACAAACTGTGATTTATTTGTATTAATTCAACATAAATTATATAACCAATGAAAAAAAACATAAATAAATAAATAAATAAATATATTCTAATGTGTACCTACCACATGCGCAAGTACATGCATTTATATATATAACTAATAAATATTTACGTATAAATGATTATACGCAAATGGATTTGCGTTAAAAAAGTAAATAAAAAGAAAAACAATATATGAGTTAAGCCGAAAATTTTTAAATGCTTGTTCTACATACTGAAACTAAGTGACGTTTAAACATTTTTTTTTTTAAAAAAAGGGAATTAGGCGTGTACAGCATTTGTTCATTGATAATTATTTATATAAGAGCATAATAACATACATAACAAGTCATGTTTACTAACTAAAACATCTTACGACGAAAACATCTTTCATACAGAAGGAGAAGCTTCCTAAAGATCAAAATATTGGCAAAGCACTTGCAAACGATAGGAAAAGCTATGAAGCTATGAAGATCGAACGATAATCTTAACATTGGGAGCATGACGTCAACGTTAAGGCCATTTGAACATAACCACAATACTGAAACCATTTTGAAGCAATCGATTCCGAATAAGAGCTATATGGCTACGTTCTGCTTAGCCGCGGTTAAGCCACTCACCGCGCCACAAAGTTTTACAAACTACTCTCGAAACCCGCTATTCTTGTTTCCATCGAATTTGCTCTACCTACTGAAAACAGTGCGTATCTCTCGACGACTTTTCGATGGATTTTTACGTTGCCCGAGACAAGAAAGCAACTGGCAACGATTAAGGTCACCCTTAACCTCTTATGACTGCTTTTGCGAAATGTCGGCCCATGCTTCACCCCTTTAAATTACGACGTGCGAAACGTGTACATTCATAACAACCACGGGTAATGAGATTCTTCAGAATTACTTTCGGGACTTATGCATGGTTATAATAATTCTTGTAATTATAGACTTAGACAAAGGTTCATACCAGTTATTAGGTTTTATAGGACAAATGATTGCTAAACGGAACAAAGATCTATTCATTTATTACACATTTCATATTGTGCCATACGCATCGTCAATCAGATATCGGAGACATTTTTAATCGAATTTCGTACACACCTTAGCAGCACCTCGTTTGTGCGAACCATATCTATACATTGCGATACGCTATTCTGAACATTTTTGGGAGAACCCTTTAATTGTGGTTTACACGATTGTCGAATTTAATGCAAAAATTTAATTTAGGAAAACTTTCAAAAGCGCGATAATTTAAAAATTTTTCATTAGAAATTCCATTGCTTTGAAGTTATAACTATGAAGACGGACAAATTGATCAGTAAATTTTTTTTGGTTATTTTAAGATGCTCCCCAATACTGTTACAACAGATACGAAGAGAAATGATAAACTTTTTGATATCACACAACAAGGATTTCAATTCGCAAATCGTGAACATTTAGACAAATATGACTAAATGGTTTTGCTGCTTATGCTGGTCAAAAAAAAAAAATAGCGTAAGAAAATTATATTGGGTCGTGACTGAATCTTATATACCCGGTATCGTTCTTCTTCGAGGGAGACTAAAAAAAGACAAAGAACCGGCCGCGGCCGATTTTTTTTATTTCCATAATAAAAGTGGAAATTGATACGATGTATGTGTGGTACTTTATGCGTAGCAATGAAGAAACACGGGAAGAAACGGTGCACACATTTTTTGTTGTGTAGGCGTGTGCGCCTGCGATTTAAGTAATTTCGACCATTTTCAAATTCGGGACAATTTTCACCACAGATACTAGACAATTAGTCAGCGGCCGACGAACACACGGACATACTCATGTGCGCTCCGAATTTGAAGCTTCCCAAGAATTTGTAGGCCTTATGGGGTTCTGAAAGTTGCTTCCGAGCATCATAAAATAATTGTTAAATAAATTTCAATACACTATAATAGCGGGTAGACGTGGTCAGTAATTTTCGTGGTCCCATTTTTTAACATGTGCCACAGCATCACCCGAACCCAATATACGTTCAAATATTTCTACCAATTGCTTATTCACTGTGGAAAACAGATGTGTTCTCAGTTTACTGCTGTAGATGCTGTAGGCGTGTCTTTCGACCCATTTGGCCCATTTTCAATACCAATTTGATTGCAAGAACTTGTAATTTAAAGTCGATAACTTTTTTTCATGCTCAGGAAAATCCTTACAGCAGGCAGTTCACAGACGGACATGTTTAAATCGAGTCTGCGTACGTTGCACACGTTTTGACAACATGAATAGACCCGTCTCTGGATCTCCGCATTTCACTGCATTGGTAAACTTTACATAGGAGATGTGCACTATATGCTATATTTTGGAAACTGATTATAGGGTATAATAGAATGCCGCACATAATGTGCAGCGTTTAATTTTATATTAAAAGAAATCAAGTCCAAGTTGGGTATTGCCCTCGGCACAGTGTGTGTACACATTAACCTTAAAACACATACGAATTTTCTTTATAAACGTTTGTGTGCGTGTATGTGTAACAACACCTTGTACAAACAACACAGCATATATTCATTTTTGTATTCGCGCGGCTCTGTAATCGTGAGCAAACCATTAATACAATTTATTTCTGCTAAGGAGCTAAGGAAAGTGAGAAATAAAACAAACTTGAAATGAATATTTATTCTAATAAGAAAATATATGGGAAAAAAATCGAAACTAAAAATATTCTAAAATCGCAGTGTTGACAAAGACTTCAAACATTCTCTATGTCAGCAGATAGGCATCGAGAAAGTGTGCGTCGTTTGATAGCCGCGCACGACATTCCTACGATTCGGTAACATTTGCTTAAATTTTATACAACCCCAGTGGTAATTCAAAAATGCAGTGCTTATGTCTCACTTTCAATTAGGTATCATTTTAATTAATGCTGGGAACAGGCAAAAGTGAAATGGAGAAGTTTTGAAAATAAAATACTTTTTTCTTAAACAACTCTTTACAAGTTTGCGGATTATTTGAACATTTGGAATGCTAATGCTGCTCGGGTTAAGTGACGCACACAAAATAAGTCCAACTTTATTATAAATTCTTATTATTACAAAAAAATTCCCATCGGTATGGGGTTATAAGTAGAAACTCACCGGCTTGTCTTCCTAGAGCGCATCATCGGTTTTTTTCTTTCCATTTTGCTAACTCTTAACAGAGCTTGAGCAAACAAATTCCCTGTCTCTCTTCCCTTTAATACTTTCCCATAGAAACGCCTACACAAACACATTTATTTTCCTTTCTTCTTTTCAATTTTGTAATTTTTGTATTTTGTAATAATTCCGATGGAATAAAAAAAGGCAAACATACACAACAACAAAGCATATTCTTAGGAGCGAACTTCGCCGAAAGACCTTAGCAAATAATAAATGCAATGCCACTTTACCGACGACACTCATTGACACTCACAAACACACGAAGGTACGATTTCTTGTGCCTCTTGCTTTCTTTATCCCCGTACCATTTACATATGCACTATTTATAAAAATTCTTATATTTCCTCCGTTTGTGGGCCTCGTTTATGAATTTATTTTATTTATTAATTTCCGTCCCTTTCTTTTTTTTTTTTTTGACCAACGTTACTTCATTTATTAACTCAGCCTTTTAAAATTTGCAACATTTCTTTAACGTTTGGAGTTTTGTTCTGAAATTCATCGAAGATGACAGCACTCGTATGTTATAGTTGTGCACATTTGCATTTTTGCGAAAGCAAAAAATTCACGTTAGATAAGAGACGATGAGAACGCTTTTGTACCTCTCTTTCTCTGCATTTTATTACGTTACAAATGAGCAAAAGAAGATCTTCGCTAAAAGTGAGCAAATATTTGTCATAGAAACAAAAAAGTGCTCAGAAGCACTGTTATCGTATGCGATACCAAAGATTTGCCTCTCATTCTAATCGAATGCCCGTAATTTGAAAATTCTTGATTTTTACATATTTTTTCTCTCTTTCATGTGAATATTAAAGTTTTTCTCTTTCAGTTGTTTTCCCTCAACTTGCAAATTAAATGGAGATGAGCGGAACTTTTTGACAGCCAAAAAGTGCCCATCGATGTTGGTGGCGCTCGTTCGGCTGCAGTAATGTTTTTAAATAATGAAGCGAATATTTTGTCTTTCGGTTCTCCGAAAAGATTCTTACCTCAAAGTAAAAATGATAGCTTTTTGGAAAGGTACTTGAGTGCATATATGCTCAGCCGGTTTTAGGTATTATTCAGAACGTGTGAGGTGAAGCGATATGATTGTTTTTACGCAAATGATTCAATACATTTACAAATAATAAAGATGGGCTGGGTGTTTTGCACAAAATGCGAGCCGGGAAGATCTTTGTTCCACCTTGTATCCTAATTGTTGAATTCATCTCTTCATTCTTCTTTGATTTTTCTTTATGAAGCCTATGAAGCCAAACCTATCACAGCAAAAATATGCATAGAAGATATCGTTACAATTTTTGTTCATGTTTTTGTAGGGAAATGAAGGCAACCTACCATTTATAGTGCCTACGATCGGTTGTACTTCGAAACGAACGAAATGATTAAATTTAACGCAACAAAAATGTTGTTTTCATTTTTACGCTTTGATTAGCTGAAAACCTATGGTGAGCCCTCTTTGATAAAATGCAAATTTATGCAAGATATGCATTATGCGAGGAGGCTTGCAAACCCCTTATTGATTTGTAGCGTTCTGATTGACATCCAGTGGCTAATCGCAAATCGCTAAAACGCAAATCTTACGCTCGGAAACCGTCATAATTTCTTTAAACGGTGGCAAAATAAATGATACCATAAAACACTTTTTTTTGTTGCCTTGTACTTCTTTAAACAGAGCTGGGGGCAATAACAAGCTTTTTAATTGCTTTATTACGAAGAACATTGTTAAACAGTTTAATTGCCTCGTTTATTTGTGTCTACAAAGCTGTCCACTCAGGCTTCATTTCAAATAGAGAGACCCTTACATAATATATCAGAACAGATTTTGTTAAAGTTTTTTAATATATATTTCCCTTATAAATGTAACCCTTATTCTGGTTTTAATTTCCTTTGCGTTTGATTTTGTCTTTCTTTCGCATTTGGAATCTCTAAAGACTGCAAGTGAAACTATAATACATCTCAAGTTGTTCTTTTTTTCTTCCTGTCTATATGACCTCAGCTATTCAGGAGAGGTCCTCTATATGACAGACAGTGAGTGACAACGGGTTTGGGGCATCTCAGCTGAGAACAGTGACTAGTACAAAAGGACGCTTTCCGCTTCGAAGAGCTATTTTTCCTTTTTTCGTGTGGGCATCAACAGCGTGTAGACGCGTCGAAGGAGAGTAGTACTAGAATTTGTCATTAAACAAATCCTTCTAGTATAATGTGCATGTCCCATCCCATCCCATACACAAATATGAATAAACTTTATGTGTTCGCATTTACTGCCTGCGAAGAGAATGATAAACTTTGGTACAAAAGGTACAACATCTAAGTGAATGTTTCAATGAACCACCCGGTCCACTCGGTCGCGCTACTATAAATAATCTTCTGAGGGCACCCTGTTCCCCCGGTTCCCGGCGAGTTCACCCTGGACCCCGCAAGGAGGAATGTTTCAATGAACCACCCGGTCCACCCGGTAGCGCTACTATAAATAATCTTGTGAGGGCACCCTGTGCTCCCGGCGAGTTCAACCTGGACCCCACAAGGAGGATCCCCACAATCTTTAAGAAAATATAAAATGACTTGTACTCAGTTCATTCATTCAACTATTGCACATAGACCCTGAATGCCTTCTGCCTGAATACTTCAAATATTACTTTAGTCGTCACGAGCACTTTGCTAACTATCCGTCGGAGACGGAGAAACGTAGTTGAGCTTAGCTTTTGAGTATAGTGGCTTTGAGGTTTTCAATTGTATCAAAGCCGACATATCTATTATTTTTTATTACTATTCCTTAATAATAGAAGTTTCCTCAAAAATTACGCTTTTTAAATTATAAAAATTAATAGATATATCTGGATAGGAGAACCGATAGGAGAACCTAATATCAAAGGATGTGTTCCATGCCACATATCTGGCCTCAGTTTTGGACGGTTTCAATGGTTTCAAATCCATACACACCAAAACCCGCCCAAAGCTAAGGCCCTTTATGTGTCGTATTGTTATTTCGGCTCTTCTTTTAAGGTTTAACAATAAAGAAAATATATATATATACATATATATATACATATATATATATATACCATAAATTACCTCTTGTAAGGTGAAATAAACGAAAATTTCTGAGCGAATCTTACCTAAAATGAAAAGAAAGAGAACAACAAAATATATTAAAATAAATTTCCTTCATATTAATAAAAAAATGAACAACAAAGAACTAATAAATCCAATGATGTGCTAGTGCGCAAAACAATACCATTATTGTCTTAATCAAAAACAATCCTTATCACTGGTCTATATATAGGATGTGAAACGGGTTTGCATGCGTTTACTGCCAATTTTATCATTATAGTCGGCCACAATTCGTAGTACAACTTTTAATATATAAATCGATTAATGAAATCTTAGAAATATGTTCGTTACAGCTTTTCTTATAATAAAAAGCAGCAAAAGCGTTATAGCCGGCCAGGACCCAACACGACTTTGCTTAATACAGTTATCGATAATGTCTTATATTTTGCCATGTAACGACTGACACTTCAAAATAAGGCGCTATATGGGAAGTGATCAAAAAAGTTGACCGATCCCAACCATTTTCAATAGTGTTCGTTCTTGAGCTAAAATTATCTTAAGAAGAGCGACTTGTAGGTTGAGCACAAGAACACAAAATAGACAGATGGACGGACGCACAGGCAAGCTTAATTAAATTCAGAAAAGGATTGTGCATCGAGGGTTACGGTAAAAAAGACTCTATCTTAAGTCCTTCTTCTGGATGTTACATACATCCGCACAATTTTATTGAAAGCCTTTTGTATATGATTTATAAGGCTTTTCGTAAAAAAACTTTTTTAACTAAAGAAAATTCTTTAAGTAATTGTTATAGTTTTTTCTCTTTTTTAATCAATTAACGCAATGTTTAGAAAGCCAAAATCTTTTATCCCTCTTTCTTTGGCTTTCTCTTTTACCGATGTTAAGGTTTCAAACTTCTAAGAATACTTTGCAGTTTATATACTCGAGACGCATTAAATTATTTTAGCATACCAGAGATTTTTATTTTTTATTTATTTATTTTTTTTTTTGTAAATAAACAAAAAAGTTCTCCACTTGAAAGTTCTTTAACAGTGTAGTGTAGTGTAGTGTGTTGT
This sequence comes from Glossina austeni, assembly GCA_000688735.1. Classification (NCBI taxonomy): domain Eukaryota; kingdom Metazoa; phylum Arthropoda; class Insecta; order Diptera; family Glossinidae; genus Glossina; species Glossina austeni. The sequence continues at coordinate 1,388,307 of KK502404.1, read as the reverse complement.
GGAATGGTGTGGTACACATAACAATGAAAACTTTTACGGCTTGCGAAGTACACGTGTTAATACTTTTAATAATAAATCATTGATTTGTCTCGAATTATTATCAAATTTAATTACACAAATTAGAGCATATTACGATTAATGTAAGTTATGCCATTTTCGCCCATCGACGTCACAGGAGCACTCTGTTAGCACTTAAGTTAGTTTAATCCCTTACTTTGTATTTGGCAAGAAATTGTGAGCTTTTCCGTAAACAGTCTTCCTCCGAAGATGCCTCCTCTTATGAAGCGTTTTTTTTTTTTTAAAAAACTTGCTTTATTTAAAAAAAAAAGAAGAAAATTCTTAAATGCTCATGTTTCCTAGCAACAGAACGCAAAGAACCAAGCGACTAAGGCTAAGCGACTTTTTAAAAGACAATGCCCTGTGTTACTGTTAACGTTAAGGTCATTATCGCTTTAATCCCTACCGAATATTTGTTTTAATATACCCCAAAAACATTATATTAATATTAACATATTATAAGATATTTTTCAATATCCTATTTTTGCTATTATTACATAGCCTCTAAAACGAAACACCCTCGATTCCGCGATAACTTTGCATATTATTGCGCTTTATACAGAGAGCTAATGAAGTGCAATTAAAGCGACCTGTAGGTTGGACACAATAATACATAAACAAATATCAGACAGACAACAGACGGAGAGACAACTTTGCAATCATTTTTTCAATCAATCGATACAATAAAAGGTGGTCTTCTCTTAAGCCCTTCTGCTTGTTACATACGTCCGCACAAACTGGCCCCTGCACCGCACAAGTGCTGTAGGGTATAAAATCAAAAGAGTGCTATTTGGCATAAAAAGAGACAAATGTTAAAGTTACGAAAAGTGTACTGATGCGTTTTCACACTGAAAATTCCACTAAATCATCGAATAAACATAAAAATTCGAAATCCTTGGTATGAGAAATTTTCTTTGCCTCTCCTCCTAAGAAAACGTACGACGACGAAGAAGTAGAAAGAGAGGGGGAGAAAGACTACTAGTGAATAATTTGCCGTTAGTCAATGCATTTCGCTGCTTAGTTGTAGGGCTCGAGAACATTCCATATGTTTGCTGCATGAGTTAGCTTTGAGTTATTATAAATAATTTCAAGCCATTTATTTGTCTAATTAAAATCTTAATAGTCGTTTAATTAAATGTTTTCAAGACAAAACAAATGTTTTCTTAACCATTAAAACTTTTCGTAATGATTGACTAACCGTTTGCATGCACACGCACCTATTTGTTTACGTATACTTACGGTATATGTACCTTCACAAAGGGTGTATTATTGTATTTTTTCATACTTGAAATAATTAACAAACGGTCAACCGACTTTACAAGTGCGGCTGGCTGACTGACTGCTGCACTTGTGCCGCAATTGAATATTTGCTTATGTAAATTTTGTGGTCTACGTTAATAGCAGCAATAAATGAACAAGCACAACAAACAACAAACAACAAACAACGTTTCATAGCGAAAAAATTTTTCTAATAAATTTGTTTATGATAAATAAAAAAATCGTAAAAATTTCAAGTCAGGTAGAAGGGAAGTAATGTTTTATGCCAGAGCCGATAGAAAAAATTAAATTAAATATTTGAGAATATTTTCGAAAATTACTTCTCTTTTGCAGTTATTTTTTTATTTCATTTCATTTTTTCATTTTTTCATTTTTTCATTTTTTTAAAATCCTTATTTCTCGTAAAAAGCAACTGACGCAATATGTATAAAGTTCAATGTAAACTTTTAGTAAAAACAATATGACGTGCTATGAGTAAAGCAAAAAATTAATCTTTCCTTGTGATTTCTGGTGACCCTTGCACGTATAGGTTTTTTACACGTAGGAAAACTTAAGTTTTACCTGAAACATACCATAGTAAAGCGTATAATCTTTATGGGGATTCAAATAAAAACCTGGTGGAATACAGGTACAGAACTACAAAAGTAAAGTGGAATAACAAAAGGCGTCCAACTAACTTCCACCGAGTTAATAACAGACTGTGTTGCCTCACTGAGTGATAAGTTCACGCAGCCCCCTATTTGAGGTTCTATGTACATTAGAAGAGTGCCTGTAGGGCACGATGTTCTCACGTCGTGACCTCATTATTCAATCCGCATACGTACACTATTCGGATATTTAAAAATTAAAGTTAAAAATTTGTCCAAATTTTTAGAGTAAATCGGAGTAAAGGAATTTCCTCCACCTTAGCCGAAATTTTGCTGAAAGTAATTGCCATTTAACTTTGTTTACCATTTTCTCTTAGGCAAATACGCTTGGTAAAGTGTCACATTGGGAATAGACGTATGCAGTGTAAACGCAGCAGACTGCGGTACCCACTTGCTAGGCAGTTGCACGTATAACTTTAACGTAAGTCAAGTTTCAGCAAGAATTCGAAACATACGGTTAATGTAGCACACTATGTAAACTTTTTGATAGCAGAATATAGCTTCAGCCGTAGGGGAAACTATAGAGGGTGATACGTGTTCCGTAGGTTCTGAAAGTGAATGTAAATAAAACTAAATTCTGATTCAGAATCGGATCCAATTGTTTTTTTAGTTTATTGTCTACACCTTCCAATACAGTTACAATGTAACATAGCAGTTGTGGCCACAAACAACGAATCCACGGCTATTTCTCGTGCGGATTGCGTAAATGCCTTCGTAAATGAGGAATACTGCCCGCGTAGTAGAAAGAAAAAGTGCCTGCTGGCCCTGAAAGCTCTGTACGCGCGTGAAAATTAACTTTTGAATGGAGAACGCTAGAGAGATGTGTTTTTGGGGAAGGAATGAGATGATTTCGACTTGGACACTATGTGGCTGTAACAAAGTTGTGCAATATGCCATACAGGTCGTGGCACCAGCGCGACTATGTTCGAGCATTGGCTTAGTCCAATAAACCACGCACTCTTAATGCCCCTGCTCATTAAAACTATTTGTGTAATTAGTGAAATAAGAGCAGATTTATGTGGCAAAGTGGCAAAGGATTGGAGTTTTACAAAGAAGTTACAAGGAAGTTCAAATGGAAAAAAAGAAAATACATGTTTGTGTCTTTTACCATTTAGTTTGTATTTAGTTTGTATTTAAAAGAAACACTTATTCGATGACCCTACACATTAAATACTGCTTAGGAATGAAAGCCAGAATTTCATCCAGAATTCATTGCAACGAAGTAAGCGAAATATTCCTTGTAAGCGTAAATAGCTGACTGCATAACTTTCATGCAAGTGAGATAAGATAATCAACCCAAGTGCAAAGAATATTTTCAATAATTTTAAAGCCAAACTATTTTAGTAAAAATAACTTACAACCTTCCAAGCAATACTGCTGATGTGTGTGCGCAAATATTCTATTATATAACTTTTACACACACCCTAATCAAACAAACATGTTATTGTATGTGAAACTGTATTTTAATATATGTAAACTATAACGTACATCCGTTCAGTTGGTATTGCGTTTATGTCGACTTTTCCAGTAAATATATCTAATCTAGTATATAAATCGATTGAGGCCTTCATATGATCAACATCGGATCGACCAAGGTGGCAAAAGATTTAGTTAATTTTGAAAGAGAAAAATTGTGGGACTTAATCAGTAACGAGAGGATCGTTTACAGAATTTGTAAGAATTTGTCAGAAAGCACTGTTGCAACATTTCGGTAGGAGAAAGAAGTATGAAGGCGGAAGAGTATGATGGAGAGATTAAAGAGAAGTGGTATGGAGACAGAATGAGAGAGAGAAAGATGGAAAGAGAAAAAGAGAAAGATAGGCCAAGAGGTGGGTATCGCCTTCTCGTCACCTTCGTAAAAGAAATGGTTCTCTCCGTACGTCCAGATAGGCGAGGAGTATTGGCGAGCAAATGGATGTCAAGACAGAAATTCTTTGCATGAAAATTTTTGCCATTAGCAAAAAAACAAAAGAAAATAGAAGCAGAACTAAATAAATAAATAAGTTGCGAGTAGAACAAGTTTGAAAATGTACTCAAATAGCCGTACGAACAATTTGTTCCGTTAACCAAACTATTGAGTGTCAAATAAATTAGGTAGAGAGTGTGAGAAAGTTGGTAAACAATTATATTCCAGGATCACTACGCTTACTACGGGTAGTCGGAAAAGTTTTCCCCATTTTTTCTTTTTCTCGCAAAACATTTACTAAAGGAAATTTTTACTACTTTTGTTTCACGAAAGTTTGTGGACAAAAAGAGAACAAGAAAGAAGAAGGAAGAAACGAGCAAACAAAACTGAGTGAAAACCCAACAACAAGTAACATAAAGTAGATTTCTACGTTTATAATAAAAGTTTGTATTAATTTTTCTCTCTTGCTTCCTTTACGACAATTTATGACACTTTGCAGTATTTATTGGTATGAAGAAGTTTATAATTAAAGTGTTTTCACAACAACAACTCGGCGAATGTTAATTAGAAATCAAGCTAACAATACAAGTAATAGTTAATAATAACGGAAAAGTTTAGAAAATTTATAAAATCAGCAAAAAACAATCCAAATAATAAATTTTCGAAAGGCAGAAACAAAACAAATAATATTAAATTGTATAAATAACGCCAACATTTGTGTCGATTATAATATAATATCGACGATATATTTTATCTGCAAATAAATTCATAAGGATATTCAATTCAAATTCAAACGCAGTATGTTTTAAAAACAAATGTTACAAAACAGTTGATTGCTCAATGAAGGATCATCTCGTGCGTCTGTAAATTTCAACTGTCTATCTATCTGTAATAAACAATTCGTTTCGAACCGTATATGCGTATATGCAGCTTGATCTTTACTCTGAAGATTATTTGTTACATTGTGATTACTTGAGAATTCTCTCTCGCGCGGGTTCAAGTCACGCTTCGGCAGAGCGAGCTTGGTCGGCAGGTTTCGTGACAGTTGACAGTTGGACATGGATACTTGGCGAAAGCATAACACTTATCAGTTGTCCATACACCGGCCATGCCATATGAAATACTGAAAATTATACATTTTTACCATATAAAGGTTCAATTTGCGTCCGAATAGTTTTATGCGAATGGGTTCAAAATATTGCCCCAGCCGAACCAAACTTTTCATACCAATTTAGAATGTCGCAGTACTATTACTCAGCGGCTTTTGCCAGAAAATGTTGCATATTTCAACTTTCTTCCATACAATGAAAGTATGATTTTAATAAACAAAAATAAGCTCAATATTGCTGACGTCGACGTGTACTATAATGAGGCAATTGTTTCGTTTTTTACACCACCTCACCACTTTTCGTACAATTTTATATTAAGTTTGTGCGTATGTATTGCAAAATCACTTTCCGTATTGATTTACGTCCATCTGTCCGCTTATCTGTGTGCTCACTTGTCAGACAGTTTGATGAAATTTAGTGTAGTCTGACGTGTTTTAACCCAAAGACGTTCGGCTGGTTCAGTTCGGAACGCTTTTCAACCGCAACCCATACGGCGAATTTAGGGGCGTGCCGTAGTCCAATATTCTTAATTGTTATATAAAACATTGTCGGAGAAACCAACCGGTTTCAAGTACATGAACAAAAACAAAAACATTTTAATTATTACCGTAATTATCATAAGTGAGTGGGAGCCAAATCCTTGTATAACTCGTTAAAAAAACACCGGTCAGGACGTTTTTACTAATAAAGTCTTGAGTTGATTTTTATGTGCAACAGGGGTACAGTAGAATATATATTGCGTATGATTTTAATCAGAATGAGATGCTAGATCCAATTGGACATCTGAGTTTGTCCTTTAGGTTTTCTTTCTTTTGTGAAAAATTTGGGAAATTGAAATTAAAAAGTTATTGAATATTGAGTATATACGCATTCTTAGTGTAGAGCCACAGATTTGGTGTGATTCCACCCGCTAACATGATATGGAAAATGTAAATTTCATTTTATCAATAATTTTAGGACGTTATCGACTTTTTGTTCGGCGTGCAATATAAAAATCCATGATTTCGTATGCAGTCGTTTTACGGATCATTTTATGCATAAATCATCGCATTACGTCATAGATGCACTTTGGCTTTGATTGATCGAAAATACAATGAAAGTTTACTTAGCTTTAGTTTCATTATATTGAATGCGAGCGTATCAGCCAGCCAGCGTGCAGTTGGTAAGAAATACTCATTAAATTGAAGATCAGTGAACTCGATGATACTTTAATGAAATTTTAGAGTTTAAAGGTCTTTTTTTTAAAAAAAAAATTTAAACGCCTTTATTTTTGTGTTGTCGTTAGGTGTTCTTGCTTTGACACCGATTTGTTACAATTTTTAATAAAGTAACTTAATATTCAAGGCATCATTATAATGTAAGCGAAATGCGCGCGTGTGTGTGGATGTCTGTGCGTTTGAGCTGCATTTAACCCTGGAGGGAGTTGAAAGAGTGATGGCTTGTGATTTAGTTCAACTAATGAAATTGCATTCAATTTTGCAAAGTAAATACATATGTGCATGTGTGTATATAAGTGAAGCATAGACTTTATCTAATCGAATGAGTGCTTACATGTTGGCAAGCATTCCCTTATGAGGTGGCGACGGTGGTTGTGCGACGCTATTGCAAGTTGAGTGGATCGCGATATAGTTACGTTTGTCAAAGAGATGAACTGTTACGCGTGTGCCTGTCACTTTGATGAGCTTAACAATATTTTATACTTTTATATATATAAATATATGATATATATATATATATATATACATATATATATAGGTATATAGATATATATGTGTGTGCTTTTTTTCTTAGTTTGGAAGCTACTCTAGAGATCTGCCAGTACATTTTTATGTCATATTAAGTTCCATTAAAATATTTAGTTATTTGCGGCGCCCGCTGATAATGTGCTTGCCATTAAATCATATTTCTGAAAGTGGTTTTCTTAAACATACTCTATAGCGCAGAGGTTCTAAATCATTTTGCTTTTTCATTTTATATTACTCTTCAAATTCTCTTATATTGCATCAATGCATAATTTCGATGCTACATTTCGGCAGCTATTGAATATCTTGTCATACTTTCAATAAAATTGAAAACATTTTTCAAGATGTTTATCGAGATCCACAATCAGCAGTCACCGAAAAACAATTAATTTTAAGGCCTTAGCCGCTTTCGATCAATGTCTTCAATAACAAACTGTGTATGTATCTCAGCATTCATCCATCAATCGCTGAGAATAAGAGTGCAGTCCGATGAGTATAGAAGTTATATATAACCTAAATATCGGCTTTTCCTTTTGTTTCGAAATTTCTTGTTTGCAAAATGCTGATGAGGAGACGTTTCTTCAGCTTGATTCGCCAGCTGGTGCTGCTGCCGTTGATAAGAATCAAGTGAGCTGATAGTTTAATTATTAATAAATAAGCGCAAACTTTCTCGCTTGGTCTCGCTTGCTCCCGTTTTGGTCACTTAATTACAATCGAAATCGATTAAAAATTTATGCTTTAGCAGATTCCGACTGTCATTTGATGACTAACGAGAGCGAATGTAAGCTTCGTATTGATTAAGTAACTATTCCAAGCAATTAGCTTGAGATTTTTCGTTTCTCATATTTTAATGTCCGTCTCCTCTATTGATGAATCAATATTGATTCCAAGTCATTGATTGATTACAATGACCTGACTCTATGGCAATAGTCACTAATTAACTATTTCGTAATAATTTGTGTCCAAAAATGTATTCGATTTTTGTTATGGACTTATATATAGACTCAATACAAAAAAACAACAAATTTTCTGACTTGTAACTCTAAACTGATAGGTACATGTGACAACAACAGTTTAGGATCTATGTGACATATTGTCACGAACTATTAATGAAGATATTCTAGAGTGTGATGACAGAAGCAAAACGAGCGAGCGACAAAGAAAAAGAGAGACAGAGAGAGCATGAGAAATATGGGTAAGCGTTTTTTATGTGTACAATTAACTACTCTCTCTCGTGCTTGTTTCATTGCTGGTCATCTTGCCAAGCATAGTTAACCAGATATTGCAACAACAATATATAATATAAAAAATATTCACTACACGTACATACAAGTATTGCGCATACAAATGAACACATATCGAGTTCGGTAATACAATAAAATTGCTGAATATTTGTACATATATATATATATATATAAAATATATAAAACAAGTCAAATTGTAATTTGTTTGAATGGGAAATACATAAAGCAAAGGATCATTTCATGACAAAACGAACCAAAATAATAATAATAATAATAATAATAACAACAAGTTCAACAATAATAACAATAACAACAAAATGATATGCAAACGTTTACAAACGTGGCTGTAGATGCTTTTCCTATATCAACTCACTGTGACAAGTGAAGGCAAGTAGGATAAGCGCTAGCATATGCAAGAAGAAAATCTTGCTTTAACGCAACACCCCATTATAGTTACAGAGAGAAATGAGAAGAAAAATCGTGTAACGTATGTGACATCGTTAAACTTAAAATCATTGCATGGTCACGTGTCAATCTTTAATGCCTGTACATCAATGCAATGCTGTGCAGTATATATATGCATATATAAACGTATACATATGTTTGTGCGTACGTAAGTGTTTGTGAGAAAGAATAGATGTGTATTTTAGCATAGAATTGTATTACATTTCTATGCGGGTTTTCTTCTAATATATATATATTTTTTTTTTTTTCATTTTTACCTGTTTTCTTCTTCTTCTTCTTCTTCTTCTTCTTCTTGTTTTTATTGTTCTTTCCTGGTAAAACTACTCTGTGACATTAGTACAAACCATTTAGAAATCTGTCAAAGCGTATCTTGCTGTACAAGTTGCTTTATATGTATTCAAGAAAACACATTTACATTCATTTATAAAAACGTATACGCAAGTATCTGTTATATATCACTTATGTAGGTAGGTATGCGGGCATATATATGCATGTTTGTTTGCGTATATATATATATATATATGTGTGCGTGTATGTGTGTATATGTGTGTGTGTGTGTGTGTGTGTGTGTGTGTGTGTGAGTGTAAGGGGGGGAGGGGGTGGTTTAAAACGTGTTCGTGTTGACGTATTGTATTAGAGTCGAGCAAAATTGTTAAGCAAACTAACAACATAGTTACAATGCAGTTGATTCTATTTGTGTTGTATTTGTGCTGCTGCTGTACACACACAGTTATTATTGTTGTTCTTCGTGTTGTATTTCTATTATATTTTTTCTACAATTGGAGATTGTTATTGTCGCTATATGGAATATAAGGTATGCACACAAAAATAAATACATATATATATATATATATATATATATATATATACCTACTGTTTATATCTATATGTAAACATTATACTATATAGTATTGTATATATATATATACTTATATATATCGTGGATATATATATATATATATATATAGATGCGTTACTATGTTAAACTACACGCAACCAGTTCTGTTAACACCGTCGGTTCAAAAACAGTGACAATTTATGCAATAGATATAAGGGAAATTGAATCTTAGTGTAGGTGTAGATCACTTTGATCCTCATAGCGTTAAACATGCCAAGTTTCATGTCATAAAACTCCCAGTACTCCCTGCTTCATTCTAAAAATAATGTTGCTGGGACCTTACGGATGATAAACCGTAGACGTGTTACGAGATTCATGCCCCAACCGTTGCTGCTGCAGGCAAAGTGAATCATTAACATCGAAGAAACGTGTGAATATTCTTGTTGGTTCTATTTGGCCAGACGAATAAGGGAGTGAGAAGCAGTTGGGCATCGTGCGTTTTGGTTTGTTTCAACCTCGCAAAGCTATACATCGTGAATTTTCAACGTGGCGAAATTCTGACCCATATGATAAAAATCGGCGTGGTCATATTAGCAGCACCAGCCGGGAGTCTACTACACTATTATCCGCATTCATTAAACGTTGACACTTTCAACTACCATTTTTGCCCACAGCTGGCACATGGTCTGGCTGAGCGGCTTTTCCATGGACGGAACTTGAATGGCATTTAAACGTTGTTTAGAAGAATGGGGAAAAGTAGTTCTTATTCAGTATACCAATGTATATGTGTATGTATATAAGCATATGTGCATATAGGTACGTGTATGCATTTATGGTTTGTTACATCCATCACAGTGAAATAAGGTTTACTTGTTAAGAGGTCCTATGTCTCCCGTCTTGGCACGAGATATATTAAATTTGTGCGGACGTACGTAATGTTCATCAATCGATTCAGAAAGTGATTCTGAAGCTTTTCTGTCCGTCTATCTCTCTGTCTGCCTGTCCGTCTGATGCCCGCCCATGTAACTTTTGTGTTCAACCTACAAAGTGGCAATTTTTGAAATTGTTTCGGATCGGTTCACTTTTCCGACCACTCCCTATATTGCGCTTTGTTTTGGAAAGTTGTTATATGGAAAAAAACTGTCATTTTTAAAATTTTTCGACAAGACTCGTTGAGCGATAGTAGTTTGACATTCTAAATTGGTATAAAGCATTTGGTTCGACTGGAGCAATTTTCTAAACCTTCCCTCCCCTAATCGGTCCTACGAAAGCTGAATCTTTATATGGCAAAAATGCCTAATTTTCAATGTATAAATTTGCAATTTAGCAAATTTAGTAACGGTAGAGAAATTAGATCACACAAATCTATATTTTAGACCCCGACATATATAGGGGTCATCGTGAAAAGCAAGCCCTTATATGGAGAGAAAGTCAAGCAAGGCCTTATATGGAGAGAAAGTCTAGTTTCTAGTTTTTACGACAAGAACTGAAGAACAATAAAATTGTAAGTAAGTAAATTAGCTTTGCTAAATAAATTTGGATCACGCCATGAGATATCCTTGCGAATCCTTCAATATGCTGACTTTCACGGAAAGTATACCTTTGCATCAAAGTGATGCGTAATTTTTGCGGTATTATTAGCAGAACGAGTGAATAAGAGTGTGTAATGGTCGGTTTTATTCGACTGGAATGTTTTGACTTGTTTTTTATTTTAGAAAAAATTTAAACAAACAACTTTTCACAGACGTTTTTTTTTCTTTTTATTTTTTTTTTATAAATGTCTCTAAACTGAATATATTTGCTAATTAAATAATGAAATTTAACAAATGCTTGCTATTGCTACTTAGAAATAAAGTCATTGACCTTTGCTGACTTAGTAGCTAACCATTGAAGATGATACTCCAATTTGCTTGGAATTAAATCGTTTGGATAGAACTTTCTTTTGGCATTTAAAAGCTAAACTTGATTATCAGGAATGTCGCTATAATGAGCCAAATTGTTCACAGGCCACGCCTAAAGTACAATGTAGGCTAGTAGTATGCCACGGCTCATCTACACCATCCTCCTATTATTCATGTAACGCTTTTTCAAATAAGGCCTCTTATGGAAAGTGGTCGAAAAAGTGGTCCGATTGGGACCATTGTTTATAGCGTTCATCCTTGGATCAAAGCACGTCGACCTAATAAATTTCATCTGAATCCCGCGAAATTGCGGCCAGCAGTTTCACTGCAACAAAATGGAACAGACGGACCGATAACCTAATAGATAAGTTTAATTTGATTCATAAAGTGATCCTGAACCTGTCTTCTTCTTTAGCCGGCTTATCATTGTGGTAACTAATTGCCGTATCGAAGGACACTAGTTGTGTGTGTGCTGGCTTGTACCGGGCATGTTTACCTGTACTTTAATTTGGAAATTCTTTCAATCTGATAAGATGGCTTGGCATTTGTAGAGGTTTTGAACGAAATGCACTCACATTTCGCGTAACGTCCACATTGATCGTTTGATTGTGAGAACGTCTGCTAACATATGCTGCCGAATAGCTAAATGCCCGATCTCAGTATGACTTTATATATAATTACACCATATTTACATATAAATTTAAAAATAACGAACAAAAAAAATCCACTTTGGATTTGCAACATACAGTTAAGCGTAAAATTTGACATTTAAGTGCGTGGTATAAATCGTTAGTAGGCCTTTTAGAGATTTGCAGCATTTCTCTCTCGTATATGAAATCCAGAGTAGACATAAATAGCAACGCATTGAGTTCAAGTCGATATGCGTACAGTGTTAGTCATTAGTAGGATTATTTGTTAAGACTTTAATCAGATAGATGGCATCCTACATAATGAAAAATGTTTTCCGTCAAGCATTGTCAGCAAAACACAGTACCGATGCAGATGCAGGAGGAGCTATTTGTAAAATAATGATTTACAAGACGCCTGAATGCAATTTAATCATTGACTTAATAACTACGATGCCATATAGCGCGCAAAACGACATGACATGAGATCACAATCCAAGCATGAACTTCATGAAACAATTTTGGATGCAGAGGAGCAGCATAAAAATTCTGGAAAATTAAAATTGACATTAAAGCTATTTTAAATATAACAGATTTCGAGTTACTTGTCTGCCTTGAATTTATTACGTGGCTCCCGTTTTACAAAAAGAAAAAAGAAATAAATAAAAAATAAACAAAAATAAATAAATAAATAAAATTTTGAAAGAGAAGACGTTACAAGACAGAAATTAGTTGGAAGTAAGTATTTTTCTTATGCATGCATGCATGCATGCATTTATGTATGTATATATGTATGCATGTATGTATGTGTGTATGCACACGTAGTCTACGTGTACCGTTGTAGTGCTGCTGGTATTTGATATACAAAGTGTATTAGCACTTGTCATTATATATATATATATATATATATATATATATATATACACCGTCGTATATATATACCGTCTTTCTTTCTTCATCTATCTTTCTCCCTTTCTCGTATGCAGTGATTCTTTCATTTGTACACGCACGCTTACCCATCCATATGCAAGCGTTTAACAAATTCATACAAAATGTTTCATTAGTTTAACTGCAATGCGTAATGATATCTGTGCAGTGCTTTGTTCCCTTTTTATATACGAATGTATTTTGTATTGGTAAAGTGCTATTGCTATTGCTGTTTTTGTTCTTGTTGTTGTTGTTGTTGTTCTTGTTGTTCTTGTTGTCGTCTACAATTTCGATATGTTTTTTGTTTTCTGGTTTCATGTTCGTTTTTTACATAGTTGGGGTAAAATTTGTGGTTTTCACACGTGCTTCCTATTAAGTGCATAATAGCAATAGCAATAGCAATTGCAAACACAAAAGCAACAACGACAGCATCAAAAATGCTGTGGCAACAATTTAAGTCATAAATGAAATTTATTAATGTTGTGCCAAATGAGGTGAAGTGTTCGTATCTCTATGCCTTGCGTTTTTTTTTTCTTTCTCTCTCTTTCACTCTATTTATCTATTTATCTTTTTCTCTTTCTTGCATTTCCTTTTCTTTCTATCCTCCCGTACATCTATCTATACACATACATTTGTTTGTCTGCCTAGCCCTCGGTTTGTCTGAACATGTTTACACAAATGCAGTGTGTTGTGCAGATTAGTCTTCATATTTATAGTCGAAATGCACGCAATTAACCCATTGTTGACTAAACATAAGAATTCCTATCAGTTGTAACATATATTATAAGTGAAGATTGTATATTAAGTTAAGAGTAAAATTTCGCGATGGCATTCAACTTTTGTACCCAAAAGAGGAGTTCATTAGCGTACGAGGGAGCAGAATAGAGTCAACGTTTAACTTGATCCAAATTGTATCCGATAAATATCGTCAACGTTAGATGGGCAACACTTAAGGCTTCGAAGGTCATGACTTCAGTGTTTTACGTTAGCGAACGAACTCAAAATAGAATGCATCACAGAACAAACGTTTTTAATCGACTGACTATTTTGAGATTTGCTCAATGAATTTTTACTTTGTTTCCGAAAGCTTCGTTGTCCGGCATTCATAGTCTCCTACTTGAAGGCAGAGAAATCCGAGAACTCTTTTGGAGGATCCACGATTTTTTTACCAGGTGAGGTCCCCATACTTCTAGGCACAAGATTCTCGGGTAGAGACTGAGGAAAAAACCAAACTGGAGCGTTTGCTGTGCATTTGACGGGAAAGTGAAATGAGTCGGAAAAATCATTATACATGGGTTGGATGGGAAGTGATTGAGAACGTTGAGAAATCCAATGTCGATTGAAGGACAAATTTTTTTTATTCCTGTAGAACATACGGTCTGGATATATCTATCCAGATTCATATTACGTCGATACTCAAGAACATTCGGGATTTTTGGTCACACTTTTTTCGTCTATGAACACCTCAGGCCTTCGCCTGCACGAGATCAAGACCCTCCAGGCCATATCTGCGATCTGGCCTGAACTCTTATTCTTATTGATTTTGTGAGTTATTCGATTGATTTAATCGTTTCACTATGCGGTTGCGGTTCGTAATAGAGAACCAATTTGAAATGCCGCTAGTCGCAGTATAATTTTGAGTAAGAATTGTAGCAATACCTTCATCAACATGTTTTCCGACTGACATTGAATCATTACCAGTATTTCAAGCCACCGTCAACACTTAAATTGTCATTATTGACGTTATATTCGATCCGTATAATTGGTGAGGATCGTTTAAAGTTTTGATTTGAAGAACGCCGAGAAGAATTAGGGCCACGTGGCCGCTCTTTCTCTCTGTCTCTCTCTCTCTCTCTCTCTCTCTGTCTCTCTTTATTTGGAGGTCAAGTTGTTTGTCGTTGCCTCCATCCTTTTTTTTAGACAATAGGTTCTCCATACTCTTGTCGTTTGATTTTAATTCGCATTATTTGACTTCGTCTTGAAAACTTTTTGGAAAAAAGGGCAAGTATGCGGTACACACTCTTTTTCATAAGGTGAAAATCTGCATGGCTGACTTTAGATAATTTGAACTGTATTTTAATGACAGGAGATATCCGATACGAGATCCTTATTTACAAGGGACATCAAACCTACGCTACATATATATTCTAAAAAGAAGTGAAATAGTATATCAGCTACAGAAAGTTCACACGCATATGATGGGGCGTTCGCACTTAATTAAAATAATATTTTTTTGATTTCTCATTGCTTTCCCTAAGGAGTAAAAATGAGTAAAATTCCACATTAAAAAAAATAGTTTAAAAGAAGAATTTTTTTTTTTTTTTTGTGTATTTTACTCTACAAGTCATAAGGGGTTAATTCTTCACCGATTTAATCCCTCAGTGCTGTCAAAGTCATTTATCAAAAAGTGAAAGGTATGCTGAGCAAAAGAACATAAAATATAACGACAACGCGTCACAGCGACTCCAAGATTCTTAACTAAATAGTCTCTTAATTATGTCTGTAAAACGCTAATAAAAGACAAATAATTTTTGTTTTATAACTTCAAGTAAATAGAATCTTAAAGCATAAAAAACAAAAATAACACAAGGAGGAAAATTACATTCGGTCGCGGCCGAATCTCTAACACCCATCATCGTTATTCCAGAAACCACAAAAAAAAGTAAAAGAATAAAATTTTCATCCTCTAAAACATAGAGTGGGCGAAGCGGATCTTTTTTTTTTTTTCAAAATAAAAGTTTTTGTCGCGCAGACGTGTGGGCCTTGTAGACGTGTTCTTTGAAAAGTTTACATCACTTCCACATTCTTTTGCACATTTGGAGGCGAAAAACAAACATAGCAACTAAAAGGGAAACAGCTGGTGATTGAGAGAAGAAATAAATGGAACAAATGGCAATAAAAAATACTTGAAGGTCGGACACGGAAATTGGAAATGATATGAAAGAAAACAGAGACAAGAGACAGAGGAGAAAAAAAGAAAAGAAAAGAACAGATGAAAGAACAAGAGAAAAGGAAACAGAAAAAGGAACGGAAAGAGGTGAAAAACGACAAGAAAGGCAGGAAAGGACAGGAAAGGAAAGGAAAGGAAAGGAAAGGAAAGGAAAGGAAAGGA
>KK502404.1:1347523-1372241 GCA_000688735.1 Glossina austeni | reverse complement strand
AAGGAAAGGAAAGGAAAGGAAAGGAAAGGAAAGGAAAGGAAAGGAAAGGAAAGGAAAGGAAAGGAAAGGAAAGGAAAGGAAAGGGGAACAAAGGCAAAGGCAAGGAATACGCGGAATCTAAGAGAAGACAGCTGAAAAATAATGGAAAAAAGGTTGTAGAAAAAATGTTCACAGTGAAGACGCAAAGAGCTACAAATCCACTTGAGAAAGAAAAAGTCATTAGAATGAGAAGAACTCATTGATTGTGTAGGAGACATAGATAGCGTGGAAAAATGTAGTACGCGTTGAAGCAGCAACTGAACGCTAAGAGATGAAAAGAAATAGAAGAAGAAATGAAGGGAAGACATAAATACGACATAAACGAATAATAGAAATCGAAACTTAGACGAAAGCAACACATCTTTGATAAAACTCAGGAATTAAGCCGCGTGGCAGAGTAGATAAGAGTTGCGAGTAACATATCGGTGCTCGTGGGTTAAAATCTCGATGCTGTTTGTAAGCGTGCTCGACCGTAGCTTTAGTAAGTGCCCAGTCAGTGATGATACAAAAAGTACCGATTGGTAGAACATCCAGCATCTCCTTCCTCCCTTTCCCCAATTCTTTCTGACCATCATTTCGAATTACGCATGTAGGGGACATCTCCTGAATGATTGCTCATAAAAAGAAAAAAAAAAACAAAACAAAAACAAACAATCTGTCTTTCCATAATACCGAAAAAGCATTTGCGCAAGGAAGACATGCCAGAAAAGAATAGGAAGGGAAGCAGATATTAAACGAATACAATCTAGCAGAGGAAAGTCTGTCAAGTAAAACGCATGTGCAAAGTAGAAATGGATTTCAAACGACATCAATCGGGGGATAAAAATTGTCGGAAAAAATGCGGCTTCACAGGATTAAAAAAGAAGAAGAAGAAGATGCAAAGGTATACTAAATTACACATACAGAAGGACTTTGAAGTAGACCTTTTGTACAAGTGAAAGTGCAAACTGACCGATTTCGCCCATTTTCAACACCAACCTATAGCTTTATTTTTGCGGCCACGGGAACGTTTATAATAGACATTGCGCAGACGGAAAGAGGGAAATGCTTAAATCGATTCTCAGTTTGATACTTATCGAGAATGTGTATTGTGCGATCGCTGAAGCTTCCTTGCGGGCGTCGCAAACGTTTTGACAAATTGAATACTCGCTGAACTGAATCGTCTCCATTCCAATCTGTGGGAAAGTAGTTGCACGGTTTCTTTCAAATTTGAAGTCGATGTCTTCATTTTCGCGGCCAGGGGAATGTTTACAACATACCTTACACAGACGGACAAGCGGACATGCCTAAATGGATTTAGCATTTGATGCTGATCAAGAATATATGGACTTTGTGGACTTCCTCGTGCTTCCTTCTGGGCGTTGCAAACGTTCTGACAAACTGAATATACCCCTCATGCTTCTTTGATAGGTGTAAAAACTAAAAAAAAGGAAATCGTTCAGATCTTCTGCAGAATTGGTTTTGCAAGCAAAACTAGTGACTGCAGGGTGGGGCTAAAGATTTGCTAAATGCATGTTTTTTGTTGAAAATTATTTATAAGAGCATATTTCACTGTAAAGCTAATGATCATGATAGTAATAATAATAAAAATAATGATGATGATGATGATGATGATGATGATGATGATGATGATGGTGATGGTAATGACAATCGTATTAATTATGTTTTGCGTGTCCCCTATAAGTAAATGAATGAACAATTGTTCTGCTGTTGTCTTTGAAATGTGACGAAGTATTGATATAAGGTCTTGTATAAGGCAGCGCCAGGGAGTGGATGGGAGGGGGCCTTTATGTGCTGACACTAATGCTGAATTTGATGTTGTTGCCAGTGTTGAAGATGATATTTACAACGAGTGCTGCTGTTGTTACATGGTGTTTAAGGCTATTAATCATCTTTTGAAAATAAAGAGAAACACCAACCAAACCAACCAAACAAGCAACCAACCAACAACAATAAGAAGCATGACATTTCATACTTCAAACATTTAACATATTACTTTAGCATATTCGTGTAAAATGAAAATGAAAATGGAATGTGATGAATCAATGGAAGAGAGACAGCAAGTTGCTTACTTACTTAGATAGTTAGTTAGTTAGTTAGTTAGTTACTTAGTTAGTTAGAGTTAGGGGTAAAGGGCGATATTTATTTCGCACAAAAATAGGAAAAGAACGAAGAGAAAACACAATCAACAGATAAGAGATACAACATACATACATTTAGCAATTGTAATGAGAAAACATGATAATTTAAACATCATTGAACACCAACACTAAGATGCTAATGACATAAACGAAACGGTCACAACAACCCATAATGCAAGACGTGTCGTTACATTAGAAAAGGACAAGAATTGTATTTTTCACAGCATTTACACAAAGAATTGTCAAAAGTAAACGCATGTGTATGCCTAAAACTATAATAAATAATAATATGATAATTGGTCAAAAAGTATTGCACTCAGCCTTGCATTTTGAATAAATCAAATGTTTAAAAAAAACTTTTAAGCCGCAACAAGAAGATTGAAAATATTTTACGGCAAATGTTCCTTTTCTTTGTTTATCTCGTTGTCTTCCATTTCTTACTTCCGATCTTCCGAACTGCATGTATATGTACGCATATAAAACACCGTGTATGAGAATATTCTCTGTGTGGTGTAATTGTTTGCGATATACGGTTGACGTTCCGTTCTTTTCATATTAGGTTTGTACGAATGTTTGCGGCCGTGTATGCTTCTGTTTATAAATGTAAGCCTGTGTTACTTAGTTACATAAATGCATAATTAATTCATTTCTGGTCTGTTGCTATGGAAAATTCATATTAATACACATGTACGCATGTACGCATACATATATATATATATATATATATATACGTACGACAATACGTTTAACGAGGCATATGGGGTTTCATTTTCCTAACATTGTTAATTAGCCATTGCCTCAGTTGTGTTGTTATGTCACCTAGTTACCACAGAACGTCACCCTCATCATTCGATACCATGCTGTCCTAGCGATTTTCCTTCTTTCGCGAGAAGACAACGATATTCAGTTACAAACACTTTGCAGAGCAATGCCTTTCTTTAACCAGTTAGTAGGCAAACATATATTATATACATATATATGTATATATATATATATATGTGTGTATGTGTGTCTGTAAACGCGCTAGTTTACATTTATAAATTCCAATTTTCTCATTAATTAAGTAATTTGAATGCCATACAATGAATTAGTGCGTTTGCGTTTAAAATGCTTAGACAAACTCAGGTTTGTCTTTATGGAGAAATCTTTTCCTTTCTTCTTTGATTTTTAAACTCAATTATCACTGGAAATGGCCTTGAAGTTTTTATATTAACTACTTCTCGGAGATGCCATGGAAATAAACATAATTTTTCAGACTTTTCTTAAAAATGACTTTAAAACGATTAAAAGCGACAGAAAGAATTTTATTTCAAACTGGAAACGGGTACGCGCTGAAAACTTTTGCATTTCGGAAGACTTCCAGATCATAAGTGAAGCTGGATTGTAATAGCTCTTAGAAACTTACAGGTCAAGGTCGTGCTTAAAATGTTCAGAGTCTCATAGGTAAGAATAAATTTTTTATTTGTTAGAAGAATACAAGTTACGGTGGCAGCTTGTAAGCCTATTTAGAAAGTCACCACAGCAGTCCTTCATATGTCAGCCGTCCATCCATGCATGGTGCCAAGCCGATTCGGGACGCGTTGGAAGCGCTGAATTGGACTGACTATCTTCGACTGCCCCACCCCCAGCTGTCTCGACTCTGTCCGATTACAATTTGCTTGCATCGATGAATCACGCACCTGATAAGCGAAGCTTTGATTCGCACGACGAGGTGAACAAATTTATGTGATAAAGAGATTCGCGGAGTTAAAGAAAGAGAATTTTTCAAGCCGCAACATTCACAAATTGCCAGCCTAGTGCCAAAAAGGTGTAGTTAGCGGCAGTAAGTACTTCAAGTAAAATATTTTCTTACCATTCCCAGAAGTTCCGGTTTCATATTTACCCATATACCCATGTATCCAAAACAAACATTCTCGCAACAATAATTGCGGTAATAATCCCGTCTTAAATTGTGTTTAAATAACGGCCATGGAAATCGAAAGCCGCGACTTTTCGCAAAACAACAACGATAGGGCGATGGGAGATTATGGAAAAATAGTGGTGACAGATAATTGTCTGAAATAGTGCTTATATAGTGCTTTATATATAAAGATTTTCTGGTTCAATAAAAATAACAGTGTCGTGCGAATTTTATTCGTCAAAGTTTCAATACTTTTGAGATAGTTTGTGGTAATTGACTGGTCGTCTGTATTATATCCAAGGGTCACCTCATCACATTATTCTTATCTTTTATTACTTTTTATATTTACGTTTCTTTTTTGCTACCATTGTACCCACAAACTTTTAATAGCCAATAATTTTCTAAATTATATTCAATTCAACTTTCCTATCCAATACCTATCTGGAGTAGTGGCACTAGTAGCAGACAATTGTATTTGCTATTAATGCAAATGCAAACAGTTTAAAAGTCAATTTGAATTAATTCGTACTATAAAAGCAAGCAACAATCATCAATAAACAGTGAAGGATCAAAACTAAAGCATAGGATTTGCAAGAGTGCAACGACAACATTGCTAAACACGGGTACGGTAGAGGCAATTAGATGAATAGCTTTAGCTTTAGATGATAGAAGGTAACGATAGAAGGAACGAAACAAAGATTGCGTTTGCGGGCGTAGGGGAATTTGTCTGTACTTTAAACTTTTAATTCAAATTCTTTATTTTGTTTAATGAGAGTTCCTAATTGCAGAACACATACATTCAAATTTCCCCCCCCAAGGCAATTTATTCAATTTTTCAAACTTAAAATTTTATATCGTCCTGACAGCTTTTAATAATTGTTTATTTATTTATTTTTTATTTTTCCTTCGTTTCTTTTGACGTCGCTCACTTTATCTTTATACAATCGTTTACACGCAAAGCAAGACAGATACAACATTGATTTATATTTACGCTTCGCATTTGTATTTAAACGTTATTGAATTATGAATAATTTAACACAAAATGAAACAGTTTCTATCCCTATCACTCGCAAGACATGTTAAGCGGGAATAACGAAAGGTTTAGGTCGAACAACTTTTGTACTTGTTTTTTTCGCAATCATATACGAGAAAGCTTACATGGCAATTAAGGACCTAATTATATGGGTTATGTAAGCTTAACAAGATCTAACGGGTAAGAAAATTATATTCGGTCGTAACCGAATCTTATATGCCGATCACTGTTACCCTAAAAAAGACAAAAAAAACTAAAAGAACTAAATCTTCACGTTCTATAATATGGAGTGGGAGTGGGCGCGGCTGATTTTTTGTATATTCAAAATGACGCATAGGCGCATGACGTGGGCGCATTTTTGAACAACTATTACAGTATCACCCGGGCCCGGAAGTGTACCTTCAAATTTTTGCAGATTTATTCGTTGTTGTTTCTGAGTAGTGAGCAAAAAACAAATCGTTTATTTCCTTTAAGAACCAGAGGCGGTCGTAGTTTACATGATGCCGTAGGCGTGTCCTCTCACCGATTTAGTCCACTTTCAATGCCAATCTACATTCAAGAAATTTCAATGTTTCCACCAAATTTATAGTCGACAGCTTTATTTTTATGGGCAAGAAAATGCTTAAAACAAGCACTACACTCTCACAGACGGACATGTTTAAGACGTTTTAGAATTTGATGCTAATCAAGCATATATATGCTCCGTGGGGTATCTGACACTTTCTTTTGGATTTTGAAAACGTTTCGACAAAATGAATATAGCGCTCAGTCTTCCGTGCCGGGTATAAATGAAAGTTGTGTAGGAAAATGTTTTTTCACAAGGCTTATTATCTTCTAAAAAAACTTCCAGATAAATCGTGCGATTTTTATTTGCTTTTATAAAAACTTCTTTTTTTTTGATCTGCGATAAGCGATAAGTAAATGAATGGATAGACAGATTTAGATGTCAATCACTTCGCATGTGATTGATTGGAACTCAGTTTTACGTTCCTATAGTAGTTCACTTCCATTACATTTTCATATGGACGGATGGACAGACGGCTTCAATACATGTCTATATGTCCTATACGCACTTGAGGAGATAAAAATCGAGTCGCTGAACGAGCTCAAGTGTTTTGTCGAGTGCTTTGAGGACTGGAAAAAGCTTAGGCGCAAGTGTATTACGTCTAAGGGAGAACTACCGTGAAGGAAAGAAAACCAATATTGATGAACAAATAAATGTTTTTTGAGAAAAATAAAAATTTGCCTTGGTTTTGGAAACACCTCTTTAGGATCTCTGATATCCATTTCATACCATTACAAACTGAATGATTAAAACTCTGAAGCGCATAAAAAATGATGGAAATATTAAAAAAATAGGTACATAAGTAGTTTACCATTACTCGCAATGCTAGATTGGTATCCTATCATCATATTTTCCCTTTGGCGGTTTTGTAGCTTGAGTGTCATTGGTATTCTCGTTACAAGTGTTTTCATAAATAATTAATAAACTTCGTCTTTTTTTTTTGTGGCTGGTTGGTTGTATGCGTTTTGCAGTTACTTTTGCTGCAATTTTCTTTTTAATTAAGTGCTGTACAAATTGATAATTATTTACGAAATTCCAAATACGAAAATTAAAAAAAAAAAAATAAAAAACATATTTAATAAGTGGTTGAAATTTCTTGTTCAAATAATTAAATGCAATAAACCCTTCTAAGAGTAAAAGGAATTATTAGTTTTAAGTAAGTTTGTAGAGGACTGCAGCTTTTTACAGCCAGTACTTAATTAATAAAGTTTCCATTGAAGTTTCATATAAATCCATAGAAGGAGCCTTACGCAATTATAACATCAATATGTGTGTGCTTTAGTCAATTTTACAATAATTAAGTGGAAATTAACTCTTCAATAATTCCTTAATAATTTAAAAAGCGAGTGTTTTTCCAACCCTTGCAAAGTTAACTCTTGGCAATTGTTTATCGCTGTAAGTATTTAAGCTGGGACAAGCGTAAGACAGATTACATTACCACAAGGAAAAGTTAAAAATTTCACAAAGTCAATATGTGCGTAAAGCCATAGGATAACTTATATAAATTTGAGAAGCGATTTTGATTAATCAGATATACGCTTCAATTTATTCAACAAGTTTCATTCATTTCAAGTTTCAAACATTTAAGACAATGTCGTTTTTCCAATTTGTGACATTTCTCATAGTTTGTCTCTCTCTTTTTTTTCTGTTAATACTCTGCACTGGTTTTGATTTAAGATATCTTAAGCTTTTACAGTTATATGTAAAGCCCAGAGGGGAGTGAGATAACTGACACTTTCATCATGACACTTTCGCGTATACTCGTGAATTCGGAATCACTGTCTGACCCAATTGGAAATGTTCTGTCTACACACTTGTCTGTCTGTCTGTTCTAGCATTTTTGCTGTAAGCTATTGGGAAGTGTTCGCGACGTTTTTTTACTCAAAGCTCAAGGACGAACGCAGAAGAAGTCGTTCTATGAAAAAGACTTGAAATTTTTACATCTTCTTGCGACAAATCGGCGGGTAATTGTATTTCAGTATATGACATCGATGTGAAAAAACGTGGTTTCCATCGGCCAATCGTTTGAAGCTCCTGTTATATTGCGCAAAGGTCTCGCGATATGCACGGCATACGCAATGGAATTGTGTTTCACTATCAACAGCAATTTAGAATCCACGAACCCGAATTTACCTCAGTACAGGTAACACTCATATGTTGCATTTAAGGCTCCTTCATACTTCTTTCTGAGAAAATGATGGCTTTTTCAAACTATTTTCTTAGCACTCCATCCAGTACGCTTTACTTTGTCACAGTTCCGACAACCAAAACATTGGTTTGTGTGGGCTGTAACGTTCATAAAACCTGCTTTAGAATGGTTTAAGATATGGGCATTGGTTTCAACACGATCGCACAATATGCCTTAGAGTTCACGGGAGCAACGATCTATTCATGAACAAATAAGGGTCGTTAGTCGTGCCCGAACCTTTTATACCCGTCAACAATAAAACAAAAAATAGACAAATAAAAGAAATAAATTTTCATTCTCTACTATATTGAATGGGCGTGGCTGATTTCTTTTTATTTTTAAATTAAAAGTGGAGATTTATATGGTGTATGTGATGCGGCTTAGGAGTAACATACAAA
Source organism: Glossina austeni (assembly GCA_000688735.1). Lineage (NCBI taxonomy): Eukaryota > Metazoa > Arthropoda > Insecta > Diptera > Glossinidae > Glossina > Glossina austeni. Next base: position 1,363,977 of record KK502404.1, on the reverse strand, counting down.
AAGCATGGAAAGCAGAGGTATTCACAGTTCCTGATGCGTAGGCGTGCGGGCCTTGTAGGCATGTCCCTTGATCGGCTTCAGTCATTTTCAAATTCTTTTGTAAATTTTTAGGCGATGCCTTGAACGTTTGCGGACGGGAGAATGTTTACCATAGATACGGGTTGAGCAAACGGACAAACGGACATGCCTATGTGTATTCGGAATTTGAAACTGCCCAGAATTTTTATATTTTGTTGGGGTTTTTGAAACTTGCTTCGGGGCGTCATAAAGGTATTGAAAAAATTAAATTTTGATACATTGTAATAATGGATTGCCCTGGCCAATTGTTGCCATATCTGCCCAGCTAATACATCAGCGTCCCCAGAATATACCTTCAATTTTTTGTAGATTTATCTGCTCTAGTTTATGAGTTATGAGAAAAGAAACAACTTTTTATTCCTTTTGAAAAATAGAAATATTACGTGGTATACGTGGTATTGTGGGCGTGCCCTTCGAAAAATTTGTGCCATTTTCAATACCAATTTATGTGCGAGAACTTTCAATGCTTTGGCCAGATTTGCAGTTGGCAGCTTAATTGTTGCGGCCAAGAGCATGTTTACACACAGATATAACATAAGCGGACAGATGGACATATGTAAATCGATTCAGAATTTGATGCTGATCAAGAACGTACATACTTTGTATGGTCTCTGAAGTTTCCTCCCGACCGTTGCAAACGTTTTGATAAAATCAATACGCCCCCCATTCTTCGTTGATGAATATAAAACACTTCAGCTAGGCTCGCCCTTTAATTAAAAATCTTAAAATGTTGTCAATAGTGTATTATACGACATAAGTTATTCTTAAATCAAAGAAACTTTTATTTTAATATTTTCCTTCCTCTGTTATAATGGCTATCGCAAATGGGCAATATATTCATAACAATAACACATCAAAGTGGGGATAAGGGGCCAGATTAAGCATTTATATTAACGAGTCTTGGTGGGCTTAAATGTTTTGCTTGCTTTCAGTTTATTGAACTATTTAACAAGTGCCAGCCGTACTTTGAATGAAAACATAAAGTAATTAGAAAAGTCTCACATTTTCCCAATTATTCTTCTTATTCTTATTTTCTTTATTAGAGCTCTTTGATGAATGCAATCCAGGTAATCTTAAACTTGGTGCAACGGCATTTTTTATACATTGTCTTAAGATGATTGGCAAAGAAAATGAGCTTCAAATCGAACTTTGCTGGTTTCTTGTCTCGTCTTTTTTGGCGACTACTGCAACTTTTAGAGAAGCAATGCTGACACCCAACTGTGAGGAAGAAATAAAAAAATGGAAATTGAAGACTACTCGTTTCTATACAGCAGACTAAAATAATGCGCTATCAAAACGAGTTTCGTATTTAAAGGAAGCTATTGACATTAAACAATGTTTTTTTCTCTTGTTTTTGTCATCATCAACTATGCTTCAAAATCAAGCGAAATCAACTCAAGTGTAAAATTAAAACGGAGCAATGGAAAATCATTGTCAACGTATGTAATAATAACAAGAAAGAAAATTATATTCGGCTGTGACCGAATTTTTTCTATACGCATGCATCACCTAAAAGTGAAAAAAATTGAAAAAGAAGCAAAACCTATTTCTCATGCTCTACATTATTAAACGGGCGTGGCTGATTTCTTCCCATTTTAGTAGAATATACGTGGCCGTTTTTATCGTGTCTCTATTGTGTAGTTTATAATTAATATGAGAAAAAAAATGCAGAAGACAGACGTGTTTTCATCTTGCATTGTATGTACACTCTATGTGTGGCCTTCGATCGATTTGATCCATTTACAGTATCACTTTGTGTGCAAAAATTTTCAATGCTTATGAAAAACTTAGACGATATCTTCATTTTTCGCGACTCGGAGAAATTACACAAACAGACAGACAGACGGACGTGTTTAAATCGATTCAAAATTTCATGCTGATCAAGAATATGCGGTCACTAAAACTTTCATTTGCGTGTTACAAACGTTTTGATCAAGTGAATATACCAGCATCTTCGGCGGTGGGTAGAAAAAAGCCCAACAGTGGCGAAATTATAGAAAAACAGTCAAGGAACTTACTCTTATGAAAGCTAAAGAACCGAGACAAGAGAAGGACGGATAGACAAGTAGCGAGAGAGAGAGAGAGGAAGAGAGATCGAGGTAACAAGAGAAATGCCGATGAAAGGTGAGAAGGGCGGAAAAAGAGAGAAAGAGTTCAGAATAGCGAAGTAAATAAAAGCCTTCAATGAATTTTTCTAACGACTTTTAGTTGGATATGTTTGAAGAAAATTTATTTATAAAGAACGTTCTCTCATGGCCTTGTATGCATCGCCCAATTATGGAACACCGCTCCCATGCATAGCAATGCCGCAACATTTCACAGAATACCGTAGGTGTCAAGGGTGGAGGGCTTCATGATTATACGTCCTAGAAAGCGGAAAAAATCCCATAGCCGTAAGCGTGCTTGGTTTGAGTTCAATAAAAAGGTCATTTTAATAGTACTGAACCTCGTCATATTATATATAGAATTCACGTTCATCTGGCCTGACATAGATGCAATAATTCATTCATTGCATTTTTGATATTTAAAATTTATTCCAGCGATATTTCGATGAATGCATGAATACTGGCCCACGTGAGCTGATTTTGGATTGATTTATTTATCTCTCACTTTTCCTGATTCCGTGCTTTTAGAAGATACTCGATATGAATCGATTTTGAAAAGGCCGTAAAGCCTGTTAAGTTACCCACATTAGTTTTAATTGGATTACGATGTCATGTAATATAAGTGGACTTATGAAACTTTATACGACAATTTGATGCGGAGAGCAACCGCATACACTTGTCGAAGCTTATTTCCTCCAATGGTACCGCAAAAATCATATGTCTTAGTTAGCCGGCTTTACTCGTTCTTATGGAAAATCAATACGCATTAAATATCATCAGACTGCGTGTCGACTTTATAACAGTTAAACATATGTTTTGTCTCATTCTATCATTTAGTATCAGAGAGCAAACGCAATTGAAGAAATAATGTCGTTGTGTGCTGTGTTTGCTGTGGTATTCACTCACGATAATGATGATGATGACGATGACAGTATCAGTATCAGTTATTGTTGGCATTGAAACCGGAAAATCCTGCGGGTATGCTATTTCGCTTTCTCATTTTCTCTTTCGCTCTATCTGTCTCCTTTTCGCTTCATATTTCTGTCATTCGCTTGCAATAAATTTATTGATAACTTTTACAAAGCCATCCATAACTAATTGATAATAAATAGAGAAGAAATAATATTATAGAAGAGAACGTATAAAAATCTATATCGAGGGTGACTATAAATATAAGCTTGAAATTGAATAACTTCTCTAAGCAATGTCTTGGAAAATGAGTTGTCTGACAAGTAATGAATATTATGACACTACTTTCATTCATTCATTCATTCATTCATTCTCTATTAATTAATCATGAACGTCTGTCTCCATTAATCTAAGCTTCAAAGTCTATAATTGCTAAATATAAATTTAAACATTTTTTTATGAAAACTTTTTCTTTTTCAAATGCTTTTCTCTCTTTTGAGATGTGATGTCCCCTCGCCCTACTCTCCAGTAATGCATAAGAAATTATAACTGTCATTGACATATTTGTTGTCATTTAGGCTTTCAATTCTGTGCCTTTTTCTGTCCTACATAGATTTCAAAACGACAGAGAGAGAAAAAAGTTGCATACATAAAAGTCCATTAAAGCACTTTTGATGCACTTGACATGGAATGCGTTACATGACAGTTATTATAGTTTCGAATTCTACGTATTCATATATTTATAACTACCTCTCTTTTTTTTGTTTGTTTCCCCATCAAAAAGTAACAAAAGTTGTGCTATATCGCTATACCATTAATGTTTTCATGCATTTTTCAACTCATATTAAAGCATTAAGTAAAGTACAGTTTCTACACAAAAATGAATTCTTACACTATACAAAGTCGTTTCTTCCCTTATTTACACATTATATTATATACTAAATAAGTCCCGTCTGGAGTACATTTCGGTACGAGCTTTCGTCATTCTGATCGTTAGCATCGAATTGGAAACTTATGTTTCTTGTTCGCAGGCTCTACGGGTGCATTGCTCGCGAGTAATGATTTACGCTTTTTGTTCGAGTTACAAATTTGACGGACAAATAAATGACTCATCCTAGTGCGTTCACTTATCCTAAATTGACTATATAGCTAAGGAATTAACTTGAATGCCTTACTCTCTTGCTACAAAAAACTGCGCTAACTGCGCTTTTTGACAGCTTCAACAAGTCGAAATTTAAGATTGCTGAGGCATATATCTCACCTAACAGAATCTAATCCGTGCCTGTGACTATTGCCTTCATTCGCTCGATGATTATTACTCGTCTCCTAATTAACCTAATGAAATTTTTTTTTACCTAGCCATCGTTCATTTCAATCCATCTCTGCGTCCACCATCCTTTTCCGCCATCCGTATGCAAACAATTTTTGCCACCAACAATTTGCTCTGTTCCGTGTTCCTCCCCCCCACCGATTGCTGTTAAACGTGAATCGAAGAGACTCGGTTTTCATATCCAGGCTTGCTACGATACTCACATGGATTGTCAACGTATTACCATCCTTGGTGGGTTAGAAACTCCTTAAGAATAGCTATAGCGCGCGTTCAGTTAGTCTCTGTGTGGGAATTTTTGTCCAAGGGCATTGCACAACACTCAGAGTGAAATAATTAATGGACCCGCAAGTAATTGGTCTTGATATTTGCTCCACCTAGCGGCTGCCCGCTAAGAGCATTCCCTGAATTCTTTTGGTGAAAGAAGGGAAAAATGTTGTTCTTGCGAGATCGAGAGCAGATGGAAAGAGGGTTAGTTAACGTCAGTCAATGTAAATAATCGTCAAAGAGCGACGATAGATGATCTACTTAGTGTACGAATAAGATAAAAATTTTCCTCCTTTGAGCGGCAGAAAAACGTACAGAAAATTAATTTTAATGCACAGTCCGCCACCAAAAATTCTCGCAAGGAGTAATTTGAAAAGGAAACACAAGTTCGTAATGAAAATTTGTACATTTTTTGTTGATTCGTAATACATACGGTATAGTGTTGTGCGCTATTATTGCTATGCATGATCAGTAAGTTTCGTGAGAGACCACTGTAGAAACCCTTTCGATATGCCTCGTTGTAGACCACGATGACGAATGTCGATGTTCCCGGGCTCTCAGTAACACTCTCACCGATTACTTCGATATTTGGAGTTGAAGGATGGTTGCAATGGTTAAGACGTCTTTAGTTATTTGGTGGCTTAACAGGGGGACTGGGGATCTATCGTCTTTATGTTGGCTTTTACGAGATTAAAGGCCCTATTCGGCACTATCCCCACGTCGGGCGTCACTTTTGTGTAACAGAACGCAATATTTTGAATCAACTAATCAAAGTCAGACAAATTCATACAGCGAATCCCACATTGGAAGCTACTTTTGTATAGCCGAGCGTAACATTGCAAATCATATAATTGAACGGAGCGTTCACGTCGGGCGCAAGTGTTGTGCAGCGGAATAATATTTTATATTAACATTGATGATAGAATAGAGCATATCGAACTTCATATGTTCAGTAGATTTTTCGTTTGAAAAAAATTAATTGGTTGGAATAGTTTTTTCACCGAGAAATGCTACAAATTCTTGAGTTTATTGAAATTGAATCGAAAAAAGTGGAAAGTGCTTATCGACCAAAATGAAGAACATGTAATTCGTTCAATATATTTATATTATATTTGTCGAAAACAGATGTGTGTGGTGCAGGAAATCTACTGATGCATATTAACGACTAACCAGTACTGGACGTGTAGACGCTCCACAATCTCAGGCTGACGTTTTCCAACAATTATCGTTGGAAAACACACTGTCGTCGGTTAGAAAATTCTATTTTAGAAAGGGTGAATTTCGTACACTATGTTGCTTGGAAAAGCCACGTGCACATTAACACTATTGCTTATCTTACCAAAATGCTTGTTTTTTGAAGCAAGATTGACTAGGCTTTGACAAATTATGGCAATAGCTGCAAGTCTGATATCAACATTCCTAAACCGGTTTATCACCAAGCCCTCAGAGCAAGTTGTTATGCTGGTCTCCCAACTTTAGAAAACATACACTTTATTAATTAAAAGCTAAAATAGTCCCCAAGCTTCTTAATTCAAACAAATCTATGGTCGGTGATGACGTGAGAAGGATTATTATTGCGAAGTAAATTCCAAAGTCACCATTTGCAATTGACTATTGTTTGCACGTCGCAAAGGAATTGGACATTCCCTTGAAAATGTTCCGCTATTTCAGTGTTAAACCTCGATGGACTTTGAAAGACTGCTCTTTTGACATCTCGCTGTCTATGCACAAGAAAGAAGATACTCCAAATTACGTCTCCAGGCATCTAATAGCTGAAAAAACCCAAGTACTAGAGAGTGCCGGTTGGACTCTTTTACACACAGACGGCTCAAATTCTTCTGGCCTGCCTCCTGCTTGTGCCGTGGTAGATGCGTCAGGACAGGTTCTTCTCAATTACTTATTCCACGAAAGTACTTCAACTTTCACAGCCGAAGGCAGAACTATCCTTCACGCTGCGAACCTTGCCTATAGAACTAAACTGAAAACCGTCATTGTTACTGACAGTTTGTTTGTATTTCAAGCTGTTCGGAATCCCTCGACTTCGAGATGGAGCACCATCAACAAATTAAGGAATACAATTACATCACCCGGCGGAAAAATTAAAATTTTATAGGTTCCTAGTCATATCGGTTATGAGCAGGCTGATCGAGCGGCAAAGTATGCTGCTTCTGCACCCCTAATTATGGATGATGTCATGGAAAAGTTGGATCTTCAAAGACACATTGGAGTTAAAGGTAAAGAGAAAATTACGATACCATCATCAACACTACTCTTCTATTAACCCTCAATTAATTCCACCTTTATATCCAACGAAAGTTGAGAAAATCGAGATCCAAACATTTTCGAGAATCCGCCTTCTTCATACAATTGCAACTCACCAATGGATCTTGAAGAAGTCTTCCTCCCCAAGCACATTCTCTGCAACTCCCTTATCTTTTCCTTGGCTAGAAGTATTGCATTTGGAACGATTGACCCGCCGGACATTCTAAAATCAGCTTCAGAACAGAATATCACTTCAAAATATTTCTTTATTAAAACTACTAGACTCAATATCTAATGCACATTTTTATAGATTAGAGCCGATAGCAGGTGTTGCTAGTGCCCAATGTCTTTCTTTTAGTTTAAGAATTTACTTCGTCAGTCTAAAATTTTAATAATAATAATAATAATAATAATAATAATAATAATAATAATAATATATTTGCATTATATTAAAAGCGCCACGAAATTTTTCTTTGATGTGCTGTATCAACCTTCATTTAAAGTGTGATATTCTACTTGCTTACTCAGTAAGCACTATTATGATCGAAATCAATGGCGGACAACGTTTTTCTTCTGCGGGCCAATTTTAATTTGCCATATCACGGTGGGAGCCGAACGCTTAAACGCATTTCACTTTCGCCAGCTGTATAGCCGAGCCGGAAATGAAGGTAGATACAATCTGGTTGCAGTATTGCTATGTGCGAGAAAAATTTGAACATAGCGAGCCGGAGTCGACAAACCCTCCTGCAGAGGCATTCGTCGATTGCCCATGCCTGATCTTAATCATATTGGTTAGGAATGTTCTCAAATATTGCAATTAGAACATTCTCTAGCAAATTACGTTCGCCTAAATATTCAAGATATATATTTAGTTTGAAATATAGGTCGACTTTGCGAAGAGGCGAGCTTGAAAAGTAAAAAAAACAAAACGGCCATAAGGGATTCTTTTAATAATTTTAATAGCGTACAATAATAATAATATTTTAAGGAATTATTTATCAGCCTTTTGAGTTTTTGAAGAGCACAATCTTGCTTTCAGGTGCGTCTTGGCTTATATTTGAATGGAATCTTAAAAAGCCCTACAAGGCTGTACGCTGTAAATTGTGTATTCATTCAATTAGCTGCAGAATGTTATTTTTATAAATTTTCTTTGCTCTCGGTTATTTTCCTAATATAATCCCACTTATGATATGCTAAATATAATATTTAACTTGTTATTCTTGCATACTAAATTTTATCATCTATCTCCTTTTCACTTCTCTCTCCCACTCTCTTGCACTCACCCATTCTTTTTGTCCCTCTCCATCACTTGTATTAATCTTTAACTTGTATAAATCTTTTCCACTTTTGAAAAATCTTAATAAAACTCAAAGTAAAAAAAAAAAAAATATTTATATGATATGAAGAAAAAAGGAAAGTTTTTAATTTACATAAGAAAAGGTAAGTAAGTATAACCAGTGAAAATCAAAAGTAGACCGAGGAGGAAAAAGAAGATATAAAAAGCCAAGTATTACAATATTAACTCAGTACAATTTAAATAAGATAATCCAAAGAAGAAGAGGCTATACTGACAAATTGCCAATGTACATAAGACCATTGAAAGTTATACTTACTTAGGAGAGTTGCTTTGCGGCAAAACCGAAGAAAAAGTTATAAGTACAGTACTTTTGTGTTTGGTTGAGTTACTTAAAGATTTCATTTATTAGTATGTGCACAAGAAGCTGGCAACGTGGAGTCTTGTGGTTAATTTTAATTTTAACTTTTCTTCTTCCCCCTTGATCTCTTAGGCCCTTGCGCCCATCATCTCCACCTTCAGAAATATTAAAACCTTAAGCTAATAATATTGCATTTTTTGCATTGCAAATTTAAAAAAAAGCGAAAAAAAAAGAAAAAAAAAAAAAGTAAAAATAAAAAAGCCAGAAAAGAAAATCACAAACCAAACATTTTATAACATGATATTGAAGAGGCCAGTATAGCAGCATTTGAGATTTGAAGCAGCATCAGCATCAGCATCAGCATCGTTGCCATTCCGACCATAGCCTTTAACATCATCACTACTATCATCATCACCATCATAATCGTCAGCATAAGTACCGCAGTCATCACTCTCTGTGACTGACTGGCATTCAACGTTATTGCCATCATTTAGTTTTCAAGCTGAGCTAAGCTAAACACTGTTAAATAGACCTTAGTTTAGCAAATAAACCATTGAAATATTGCTGCCGTTTCTTGTTGTTGTTGCTGTTGTTGCTATTATTATTATTATTGCTCTCATAAGTATAATGCACAGAGCTGCATAAAAAGGTATTAAGCTTACTTAACAAGTTGTTGTTGCATTGCGTGCAATAGTCAGAAGAAAAAAATAAAAATTTAATTTGAATTTTAGGCAAACCCTCAGCATATCTCTTGAAATGATGAAACGGCTGACTACGGGGCGATACTGACGTTGGCGATACAGTTAGATTTGCTGGCAATAATGTCTACGTGCATGTAAATCCCTTGCACGCCCCCTCTCTCTGACTGCCCCTTGCTTATCATTAACATTTTCTATCTATAGCTCCCGAATAACTTATAATGCAACATTATTGAAATATGAAACTGAAGTTTATGATTTTTTTTTTTTTTTGTTCAGTGTTTTAATAACGATGATGTTAATAATTGCTATGGTTTGTCGGTATTGGCATTGTTGTAGGTTTTAAATCATTAGTGCAACAATAATGGCATGAAATCTCGTTTTAGTATTTTATTAGAAATTTTATAGAGTTTAAAACTAAAATAAAAATAAAAAAATATAATCAATTTCGGCCAACTCTTACAATTCACGTCATTAGTTTCGATCTATATGCAGCATATATAGTTTTATATATGCGCGTTATTTATTTGATTGCGGAATAGAGCTAAAATCAGTTCGTTTGTTATAAGTTTTATAGCGTGCACGATAATCATATTCTTATACGATACGAGGTAGAGATGGTTATGTAAACTATCCTACGTACACCACCACCACCACATACTTATATGCGTTTGTTATATTTTTCAACATTAGTGGTAAAGTGTCGATAAGAGAGCGCCTCTCTTGTAGTGACCTGACAAAGATAAATCGTCTACTATGTGAACCGATCCATCACCATTTTTGTAATCGAGTTAAGTCTGTCTGTCCCTCTGCTCTGTCTATATATATTCTCATATTAAATCATAGGCCTCTTACGTTTTGATAAAACTTAGTATATTTTTCTTCTTCTTTTTTATATGACCAATCATTCAGGGGGTGTCCCCTATTCGCGTGACGAGGTGACGGTCAGAAATACATAAAGAAATTGAAAGAAAGGACGAAATACGAAGGTGATGATCGAAGCGTAGTGCTTGTAAGCCCAATCGATTAGTGTTATGCCTCTAACGACTGAACACTCACCATAGCTACGGCCAAAGCAAACTCTATCGCAGGGAGATTTGATCCCGCGAAGACTGGCTTTATGTTCGTGATTCTACTTGTTCGGCTACTCAGACGTATACTGAGATGTCTTGACTCAACTCTATTCAAAATGAGTTCAATCGAAATTCCGATACACATAATTCGTTGTTCTTCAGGCTGCAAGCAAGATTTCAATAGGTACACAAAAATATATAACGTATATATATATATATGTATATATATATCTATGTATATCTGTATATATGTATATGATCGATATAAATTTTTGCGCAGAACCAAACAAAATTTTGCCCAGACAAGCATTACAATATGAGCTATCAAATAGATGAAAACAGTGCGCCTTAAATGCGAACTTCACTGTAAAAAAGTGTAATTAAGTCCACTGTCGGTAGAAAAGGGAAGGACTTTCAACTTGTATATATGTTTGCATATAATATGTAATAAGTAGCATGTGTTGAAACTGGCAGCTTTGTAAAAACTACATGTCGCAAAAACGCAAAGAAACTCGAAAAGTGATTTCCCGTCCGTCAGCGGCAAAAAAACGCCAGGAAGGGATCTTCAGCTTGGTTTGGGTATATCTACCGGCATATTCTTCAGACCTGTCCCTTTTTGATTACCACCCGTCCAGATCAACGCAATCGCATTTATCTAGCCGATCAGCAGCGCACGGCACTTTAAGCGCGGGGTATTCGTCAGCTATCTGATAAGAGCCAAGAGCTTAAGCTTTGCAATAAGTACTGTTTAATTAAATTTTGAATTCTGTAAAAAAATATATTTTCAATATAAAATATATTTTAAAATATTAAAATATAAATTCATTACAGGTATTAAAGTTAAAGGACTTCAAAGGGAATTTCTTTGCCTTCACGCGAGCGACAATCTAATGAATTGCAAAATATTTCAAAGTAATTAATTAGCCTATGTTTATAATATAAACGATTTTTTAATCGCAAGATACCGGCCGCAATAAAGTAAAGACAAGCGCTAATTAGAAATTATTAGCTTGTCGCTCCATCAGTTGCAAAGTCTGCCTTTCTTCACTCATAATCCAGTCTTAGGTTTACAAATTTCTCATTGTTATTAAACACAATCCACACATATATATATATATATGTATGTATATATGTATGTATATATGTATGTATATAGAGACATTGGCCCACTGGTCACTTTCAAAATAAGTTACACATACACAATTGAAAGATTCCGATAGGCGTGATGCTTAATATATTTCTAATAATTGCAAAAAGATAGTAAAAGCTCTGTAGCGACAGTTAGCCGTAATGATTATCGTGCGTGATTCCATTTAATCATACGCAGGTAAAAGTTCTTTGGAACGAAAAGCGAAACTGACAGAAGATTTAGTAAGAAAATAATTTTAGTTACGAATAGTTACGAATTGTTTGTTCAGCGATTAGCTCAAGTAATACAGTAAACAATTGGGTTATCGTTAAACAACTTCGTTATTCAACTTAATGTTGAGTAAGTTTTGAAGAAAAACAATTCCAGTTTAAAATCGATTTTCCACTAAATAATGAATCCTATAAGCGATCTTTCTTCTATTTGTTAATTTCTTCTGGCAAATATTTTCATATTTAATTTGTTAGTTTTTTCATAGACTTTCATCTAAGCTGGAGTTTGTTAACAAAAATTAATTGGTCTAAAGAAAAAATGAGGTTATAAGTGCCAAAGCAAATATTTATCAAAAGCTACGGGAATGAATTAAAAATAAAAAACACGTGCCATCTGCAATTTGTACCTTATAGCTCCGCCAACAGTTTGTAAAACTGCCCCAAAAATAACTTAAGCTTGTTTTTATGCATTGTGCCCTCTTTTCCTTCTCCCACCCTCCAGCCCACCGCTTTTATTCGATGAAGTGGGAGAAGGGTTAATGTCGGTGACGAGAACGGGGAACGGGAGTGGAAGAGAGGTACTTCAACATTATACAACTACTAACAAATGTCCTTTAGAAAGTGATTGTTTTTGCTTCGCTTTCTCTACTGGCTTCTGTTGTAGAAACTAAAACAACACAAACAGTGTTTTAGAGTAATAATAGCGTAATACGTGCTAAAATTACTTAAAAAGATTTCAATTGTACTCGAGGCGATATTTTTTCACACATACATACATACATTTTCCGTTTATTTTATTTTTTTTCTACGCTTTCTCTTTCTCTTTTTTTTTTTTTTTTTTTTGTTCTTTGGGTTTTTTCTCCCTGAACTCAATCTCAATGTGACTGCATTTGATGTTGCCGGCTGGTGTTGCTGCTGTGCTCTATTTAAAGCCATGTGCAACTCAGAAATCGCAAAAGGGAAAAAACCGTAAAGAAAAACTATTGTTTTTAATGTACTGTCATGACTAAGAACGTAAGCTCTACGCTTTCTACAAAGGAATGACTTGTCTGCCGTACCGACCAACCATATGCAGGCAAACGGAAATGGAACGAAAATTTCAGTATTTTTTCTTTTCAGATTTGTATTTATTTTAGTTAAGTAGTGAGTGAAAGAGAAAAACGGCACACACACACACACACACACACAAACACACAAACACACATCCATACTGTAAATCGAAAATAATGAACTTTTTCTTTAGTGAAAACAATAAATTTATTGCTGCGACAAGAATTTTTCATTTAGTACATGATTTCTGTGTTGGTTGGTTTTTTTTTTTTTTGTTTTTTCCTTTGTTTTTTCCTTTGTTTTTTCTATTTTGTTTTCTATTTTCAATAAAAATTTCCAAATTTTATGGTTGTTTGCCATAAAGTTTTGTTTAGCTTTCAGAAAGCGTTAAATGTAGAGAAGCGCGAGGGACATCAAGAGCAGGAGTTACGGTCAGTAAAAAAGAATTATTGTTTATTTATATTAAAAACGTGTACTGCTGTCATTCGAGAAACGTTGATGATAACCAGTGCTGGCCCCAAGGTATTCAACTCTACTGGTTCGTATTTTTCGTTATTACTTTCGATCACATAGTATGCAAACGTACATATATAAATGTCATTTAAAGCGAGAGGTAAGGAGAAAATCAAGAAAATATATTAGAAAAATTTGTAAGTGTTTCCACCGCAACTAAATTTTTGAGAAAATCAAAGCAATTTCAGTCAAACTACTTTATATATATATATATATATATATATATTTGCATTAATCTTAGAAAACTCAAACTCAAAGTCATTGTAGATAATGTGTAACAATAATTTGTAATAAATTAAGAATCTTGCAAGGCAGATGAATTCGATAAAATAAGATTTCCAGAGGAAATCAGGTCTAAAAGTTGCTTATGAGGGGGAGAAAAGTTTTTACGATTAAATTGGGCTAACGAGTAGAGAGAGATATAGCTCTGCACAATCTTCGAAATATTTTAAATAAAAATAACTTTATTCCGTTATCCCGTCATTTCGCAACGCTAGATCTTTATCTATGTCGATGTGTCATATTTATAAAATGTAATCTGAATAATCTTACCAAAATGATCTGGTTAGTCGAGAAGGCTAAGGTGAACGAATTGGGCAATTCTGTGATCGTTGCAAACGGTCAACGACAAAAATTTGACTTTCTCGCCATATAGGGGCTTGCTGCTCATGAAAGTTCATATGTGCAGTGGGTGTCAGAGATGAAGTCATTTTTATCGACATTCCCTGCGGTTAATCCTTTTACGACCTACATCGTCCATGTTCGGTAGGATTAATTTCTAAACCAAATTATTACTATGAGCCAATTTTCACTAAGAAATATTGAAAAGTTTATCACCTTTTTCGCAGGAACGATTATATGACAGGCGGTTCAAAATATTACTTTCTTCGACTACAAAATTATTATATCGATTTAAAATCCCGTAATACTTCGTGCACAGCGATTTTTCCTGCAACATTTTGAAAATTACAATATCTCTTCAGATAACGACTGTTCAAAAAAAGTTGTTCAATGCAAGATAACCATCCGACCGGGTGGTCCGATGCCAAAAACTAAAACTTGTTTTCCAAAAATATTAAATAGTACTGCAGCTGTTCGTTTCAATTAGACGAGTCCTATTCCCGAGTCCGCTGAGCGTTAGTGCTAATTTATGAGTGAAACGTTTTCACACATTCCGGGCACACCGGAGAAGAGATATTTTAATGTTTGGTTGATTGAGAGGAATTCATGATGTATCAAATATATGGTAAGACTTTCGACTTTTTGTACATTGAGGATAGCGTGCTATCATAGTATCAGACATATCTCCACCCGCGATGTCGGAACGCGGATATGTCTCCAATGACTCTATTCTATGTGCGGACAATTGAGGAGTTTTTCGAAATCTCAACTTTCGAAACGCTTTCATTTTGGGAGTCTCTAATCCAAATTTTCAAATTGTGTTCTAATTACATATCTAATTACATATGCATTCAGAACACCCTGTGATATTAATACAGTCGTAAGAGTTGAAATTAAATGAGGTATGGAATTATAAGCTGAAGAAAAAAGCGCGCTTTAATTCAAAATTACGGATACAATCATTGACTATTCCATCAATCGTTGATTGACATTCCGATATTACCGATTTGTTCAAATAATCGAAAAACACTAACTGTCGAAAATTTACTGCACTCACTTTTTTTATGTCGAACTCTGCATCGCAAACACCGTTATCGGTCAGATTTTATTCTCTTTATTATTGACAGTAATTGCCACACATAGAGCAGCACCTTTCTTACTCAAGCATCCCTTACCGTCCTCCTTCCTTGAAGATTTGTTTCTGCAAAGTGTTTCTTTTAGTGCCTCTGCTGAAGATCGTTCGGCGTATTTTATTCGCTTAGCATCGACTTCGAAGTAAATATTGTACAATGTATGATTGGGCAGCAACATCCATCTCTAAAGTTTTGATCAGTTGGACGATATTAATCCGGCCTTAAACACTTGGTTACAAGTTCGCAATACAAGCAAAAACCGTAGAAGAAATGACGTCCTTTTCGTAGAGATACTGAAGCTTAGTTAAAATAGTCCCCAGATGTCTGCAACACTCAGAAGAACTTGAGACAGACCCGCCATTTATTATACCGATCGAATCACAATCATTTTCGGAAACGATTTAAGCTTGTCTGTCCGTTTGTCCGTTTTTTGTTCTTGTGTTCAGCCTATAGATCATAATCGCCGACGAGTTTTGACTCAAGGACGTACGCTATTGAAAGTGTTTGGCATTAGATCAAATTTTCGACGATTTTGAATGACAGACCATCGCCCATTTTATAATGTTGTTACTTGCTCTGTTTGGAATTGCTTTTAAAGCAGCGTTTTTTTGGAACACATCTAGTGCCGGATGAAGAATAGTTAGCAATCAACAGGTAAGACATTAAACAATAAGTTTCCAACGCAGATTTAATTGATGCAGGCACTCTTTTTAAATGGTTACGGGAAAGGCATACATTCCAAGGAACACTTTTTTGCAGATAACGGATTTTTTTTCGCAAGACTTTTACAAGATTCGAAGCGTTTATTACGTCAACAAAAAAAAAAAAAATAAATATTTAAAAAAATCTGCAATAGCTTAGCTTTACTCCTTAACGCCTTCAAAAATCAAAATAATTTAATTTGAAAAATTTTTTTGTTTCGCTTATGATTTCATAATATTTTGCGCTAATAGTGCGACTGTTGCGCTCAATATTTACGGGTGTTTTCATGTGAATTCGCATTAACGGAACAAAACTTGATTTTGTGTTCATTTAATAATTTTTTCTGGCATTCACTTTAACAACGCCGCAGAAAACGCAGCATAAAAGAGAAATAAATGAACGGTGAAAATGAATTAATATTTAATGCATTCATTTGTCGCCTTGATAATTACGCTTAAGCTATTTCATTTTCAGTTTGGATATGAAATAAATGACACCCACCTCACAATGTCACGCGCATCTATTGTCTGCGAGATGTTACGTAAAAATCCGGTACACCAGAACATGACTATGTTACCTTGCGAAGGAAGAACGCCTAGAAAATTGCAGCTAATGACTGTAAATGGAAACGTTTCACGTCAAGACTCAGTAACAGAAAATTATCTTGAAAACGGAGACAGAAAACAAACAAAAAAAAAAAAA